>JAOCZM010000135.1:0-99095 GCA_026122235.1 Vinca minor
CATGCCCCGTTCAGTTATGTGCTGTTTAAGTACAAAGTTGTTCACTCTTCTAAGTGAAAGATACATACATTTGAAGCTCATCAATTGTTGGCTCTTTGAACATAGGGAAGCACACTCTTTGTCTTGCTATTATGAAGTGCACTTTTGAATCATTTGGATTTTGCAATGAAGTGCATTTTACTTTGAAAGTGTTTAGACTTGATAAGAAATCAATCTCTATTGTATGTACAAGTCTATGTAAGTGTTAGAGCCATTCTAAAGCTTTGGAGTATTTATACCATTTGAAATCTCATTTGAAAAACGACTGCGGAGCGGTCAAATAACGAGCTAGTAACAGTGCACCTCGGTTGACCGAACACGAGCCTCGGTGGGACCGAAGGAAAACTCGGTCGACCGACTTGGGACCCTCGGTCGACCGACCTTAGTCATCTCGGTCGACCCGAACCAGAACTTGGTCGACCGAACCAAGGCAGACTCAACTCTCGAGTACTTTGTTCGGTTGA
Source organism: Vinca minor (assembly GCA_026122235.1). NCBI lineage: Eukaryota > Viridiplantae > Streptophyta > Magnoliopsida > Gentianales > Apocynaceae > Vinca > Vinca minor. The sequence continues at coordinate 504 of JAOCZM010000135.1, forward strand.
TCCGAGAAAATCTCGGTCGACCGACTTTACAGGCTTTCAGAGAAGTTGATTAAACACTTGTTTTCAAATCATTTGAAGTCTAAAAGGTTTTCCCAAAAGGTAACACATAATAACACTTGGAAAACTTTTCTAAAAGACTTATACTTGAAATCAAAGGCTTTTTGGATAAGAACACATTTGAAACTTTTGCCTTTTGAAAACGTGTTTATGAAATCATGTATGCAAGACTAGAGTGAGAAGCTTATGTTCATAAGAGCTTTGGTTAGAGCTTTAAAGATTACGACTAATGACGACAAAGCTCAACTAACCAAACCTAAGTCTTCAATCTTCAATCTTCATAGATGAGCCTTGAATAGTATGACTTTGAATCTTGAACATGGCTTGATTGAAGTACTTAGTGCTTCCTACAAGAGTTCCAATATTCTATCACAAAGATTAAGATCATTAGACACAACATCATAAGTTTGTCCAATATCAAAAACAGAGTTCGTTCGCCCTTAGGGCTTACAATCCAAGCGATCCCTACATATATTATGCAATCTTTTTTTCTCACACGATCGATTTTGGATGAGATCATGATTATGATCCGAAAATTCTAGTGGGGGTAAGAGAGGAGATAGTCGAGGCATGCATTGGTTATCATGGGACATTCTATGTAAGCCTAATGAGCGTGGTGGTTTGGGATTACAAGATGTCGGCTTTTAATCTTTCACTTTTAGCGAAGCAGGGATGGAGAATTCTTCAGCAACCGGACTCCCTCATCGCAAGAGTTCTTAAAGCGAAATATTATCCTAATGGAACTTTTCTCCAAGCTATTTGTGGTCCGCGTTTATCTTGTGTGTGGCGAAGCATTATTAAAGACAGGGCGATACTTGAATTTGGCCTCCGTTGGCATATTGGTAGTGGTGAATCGGTTGATATATGGAACGATCCATGGGTGGGTCCAATGGCGAGGTGCTTTCGAATGAGTAATAATCGCGAGTTTAGTCTCACTAGCCGAGCTGTTAGCGATCCCAAGAGTGTCATTGTAACATTTCTTGTGGGATTGTAGGATTCTTGTTCTGAGGAGGATTAGCGTTCTGAGATTACCTAGTGTTATTCCCTTCCATTTAGATTAGATATTTAGATGTAGTAAATCCTCTTGCTTCTATGGTATGGTGGACTATCGGGCATAGTTAGACATTAATTAGTATTATTTTTGAATTGATTTGCCACTCAGTCCATTGCTAATCCCAGGCGAACGAATAGCTTTATTTCATAGGCAGGAATTGCTGGCCATTCACCTTCGATTTCATTTCTTTTTGGAAGGGAAGGGCTGCCCCCAATAGGATTGTATATTTTTTTCCTGGGTCATTAGGTACTTTTGAAAATGAGAAAAATAAACATGTATGGAAGATCACAAATCCCACTGCAGTTGATGACAAGGGACAACAAAAAACATATTATTGACTCGTTAAGACGATGGAATCTAGAGCTGTTACAGTGTCTTATATTGCCATATGAGGTGGAAGAAATTACATCGATCCCGTTAGGTGATTCGCATAATTTAGATCGCTTGATTTGGCATTATGCCACAGATGGCATCTATTGAGAATAAATTTTGGCGTTTTCTATGGCAGCTCTCCATTCCACCACGGATCAAACACTTTATGTGGCGCGCCGCACACAATTGCCTTGCTACATGATCGAATTTGGTAAAGAGAATACACATTTCATCTAGCTGTTTGGCGTGTGGGGAGTGACAGGAAACGAATTTTCATTGCCTTTTCCGTTGTTCGACTGCAGCATCAGTCTGGTCTCTTTGGGATAAAAGCAGCGAATGGAACGAGTTGGATATATCATCTGTTAAAGATCTCATGTATTTCCTATTTCGCACTTTTGCATCAGAGGATATCATCCTGTTTGCTAATTTGTTATGGTTGATTTGGAAAGATCGATGTTCGTTTCTCTTTGAAGGACGTCGTGCGGCTCTTTCAGCAATCTTCTATGATGCTAAAGCTGCAGCAACGGAATTTGACCCGCTACTAGTATGACAACAGAAACATTCCAAGCCTTGTGTCCAATCACATACTAGTATGATACTCATCAAGTATATAAATGTAAAAGGAAAACGTAATAACAAATGCATGGGAGAAACTACTCCAGAGCAACCAAAAGCAGAGAGGAACAATAAGTTTCAAATACAAATTTTACTTGCAGTTTAAGGTGAAGACGAAATGGGATATCAATAGAAAACATTTGCAGATATCCGAGGGATCTTGAATATGGGAACCCCTCTAGCAAATAACTCAAACCATGGAATGGAACATGCAATTACCTTTCCTCCCTTCACTGCTTTCAAGCCCATTTAAAAAAGAAAAAGAAATGGTAGTATAAATTACCGAATAATTAGCCACTTTGATCATCAACATATTTTCGTCTAGACACTTTGGTCAAAATTCAAGTTTTTTAACTTATTTCATCACTAAAGTTTTTTCGGCCTGCCATTTTGGTCACTAATTTTTTTTTTAACTTTTTTCATCACTAAAGTTTTTTAGGCCTGCCATTTTGGTCACTAAAGTTTTTTCGGTCTGGCATTTTGGTCACTAAAGTTTTTTTATTCTGCCATTTTGATCAAAGTTTTTTAGTGACCTAAATGGCAGGATGAAAAAACTTTTGTGTTCAAAATGGCAGACCGAAAAAACTTTAGTGACCAAAATGGCAGGCCTAAAAAACTTTAGTGATGAAAAAAGTTAAAAAAAATTTAGTGACCAAAATGGCAGGCCGAAAAAACTTTATTGATGAAATAAGTTAAAAAACTTGAATTTTGACCAAAGTGGCTAGACGAAAATATGTTGATGATCAAAGTGGATAATTATTCATAAATTACCACTTAAGAAACAATGATTCAATATGGAAACCAGGTCATGGAACCAAGTTATCAAAATTCAACAGCCGCGGTACTTGAAATGGATCGTTTATGTATCAGAACATCCAATTATCATTCTTTTTAATTCATGATCTGTCATTCTAACTCGGAAATAATCAAGTCCTGTCTGATGTATTGGATCTGGGTGAGCTTCCATTCTCTTAATAATATTATCATTTTCAGCACACACAAGAAACTTGTATTTGTTTCCCTGTTTTCAAAAAGCACAAACAAAACCCCAATAACAGATATTCCATACATATCACCAATTCTAATCTCTAGTCCTAATATTATACCAAAAAACACAAACAAAACCCCAAAAAATAAATTAAAAAATAAAAACTGAAAAAATAAAAGAGTACCTTTGGATGAATAAATTTCTGAGGAAAAGAGAAGAAAATAGAAGATTCCGATGTGGCTGACAATGTGAATAAGAAAAAAAATTATTAATTTCAGAAGAAAAAATAAATGAAAATGAAGGAAAGGACTTACTCTGGGGGAAGAAGGAGAAGTGGAGTAAGAGGATTATCGGAGAAGAGGATTTGGGGGGAAATCGGGAGAAGTGGAGTAAGAAGGAAGAAGATTGTTTCCTTTTATATTTTTTTTGAGAAAGCACTTATTAAAACGACATCGTTTTAGTATGACCTTAGGGCTTCCGTCATGAATTCGGTTGTTAGTCCGTCGGCATACCGTCCATCGGTATTCGGTCGTTATATTCTGTCGGTATTTATTCCGTCGGTATTCGGCCGTTAAGGGTCGTTTTGTTTCCTTCATTTATTACTAAATAAATATACACTGTTATGTTTTCCGTCGGTATTCGATCGTTAAGGGTGAACAAAACGACGTCGTTTCAATTTAGTCAACGGGACCGATATGGCCGACGGAATAACGACTGTTATTTTTTCGGTTTCTATTCGGTCGTTATGCCGTCGGTATTTTGGTGACCTAAAATATCGGTCGCTAAATTCGGTCGCTATTTAACTGTTTTCTTGTAGTGATTGAGATAATCAATCGGCTTGATTGTGCCGCAACGGACATCTCACCTCTGGGGCCTATTTTTGATATTGTTAAGACTTTTATTGATTCATTTGATTCTGTTCGTCTTATGTTTGTGAAACCTTCGAGCAATTGTGTAGCCCATTGTCTTGCTCAACTTGGGCATAGTTACTCTTTAATGTATTGGGATAGCAACTTCCCTCATTTTGTAATGACAACGATCTCTCATGGTCGTTACTCGATTCCTTAATAAAATTGCACCCCTTTGGGTTTAAAAAAAAATTACCTATTCAGTTACTATTTTGCGTGAGAAGTGAGATTTTATCAAATTTTATACGGAATATAATAAAATATCAAATATGACCATATTTAATCTTACTCTCAATTTAATTCTATTCTTTTTTTCAATTAATCTCTCTCCAACATTTAATGTATATAGTATGATTGAAAAAAACAATCATTAATGAACTATTTATTTAGAAAGTGAACCGATAATTTATGACAGATAAAAAAAGAAATATTGACGGATAATTTGAGACATAGAAATAGTAAAATTGATTTAGGAATAGTTAATTGGGAGAAGGTAAAAATATATATAATCTACTGTGTGTATATTTAGCATGGTTTTGAAACCCGGACCGGATCGGCCGGACCCTCGAACGGACCTCCGAGCGGTCCGGTTATGTGCCAAAATCCGGACACGCTAAAAATCGCTCTAATTTCACTGACCCGTTTCACCCGGCCGGTCGACCCGAAAACCAGAACGGTTTTGGGAAAACTGGCCGGGTCACAAAATAAAGTTGTTGAAAGGCTGATCATTGGAGAAGAAGAGAAATGGTATCTCAAAGGGGCATTGGAAGCCATAGCCAAGATCCAAAATCAAGCTTATTGGCTAGGCAGGGGTCTATATATAGCCTTACTCTTGATGAGGTTTAGAACCATTTAGGGGATTTGGGCAGTGATGACTTGGTTTATCTGAAGGAGCAAATGGAAGCCGAGGAGGATGTTGAACGGCGGCAGAGAAAGAGGCGGCGATTGAGGGGGAGAAAGAGGAAACAACGTCGGAAAAGAGAAGGAGATGAGAGGAAGAGAAGAAAGAAAAGAGAGAACGGAGAAGAGAAGAAGAGAGAGCGGTGGTGATGGTGGAGGGATCGCCGGAAGTCGTCAGGAAGAAGAGGGAAGGCCACTTGCGGCGGGAATAGAAGGAATTTTAGGGTTGAGTGCTCTTATGATATTATATATATATTCAGGACTAAAGTGCAATTAAAATATTAGCACATAAAATTCTATAAAATAATTATATTTCAAACAAATCCTAAACTATTACTTTGTCTAGAAGTGTATAAAAATAAATAAATTATTACATTAGTCCTTAAATTTTACTATATATACTTACATTAACTTTATTTTTTATTAATAAGTATATATTATATATTTTTTAATATTTATGACGTCACCGGGTTGATGAACGGGTCAATGACGGTCCGACCACCGGTCCGACCCGTGACCGAGTAACTTTTCCGGGTCGATGCCTGGTCCGGGTTTCAAAACCTTGATATTTAGTATCTAGAGAGAGAAAGTGAAAGCACTGTCGGCTTCAAACCATGCAAAGACCATCACATCACCTCTTTGATTTTTTTTCTCTCTCTCTCTCTCTCTCTCTCTCTCTTCAGCGTTTTCTTCGTCTTTCTCTCTCTTATCATCCTATTCTCTTGATAAATATACTAGTATTTTATAGAAATACAATTTTTCTCCGAATTAATTAAAGCGTGATTAGTTATGTACTATTACAGTTAGCTACAAATTGAATCGATCAATCGGAGAAAAATATTTTGTTATGATATGGGATTATTATGCTGGCAGGAGGAGTTGATCTTGTGATCTCATTAAATAAAGTCACGGGTCGGGTTGGGAGTTCGCGGATCTTTTGACCCGGATATGACAAGTTGGTTTATAAATAGAGTTTATTGGAGATATTTTAGATAACTTTTGGAATTGTAAATTGACGGTTATCGTCTTCCCTTTTCCCTTTTTTTTCTCTCTCTGTAATTCTGCTCCATTTCTGCCCTTTTCTCTCTGATTTCTCTTCCATTTCTTTCTTTCTTTCTTCTTCTTCTCTGCTGTGTGTAATTTCTGTATTGATCAATAAAGCTGTAGGAATTGTTCATTACATAACAAATGGTATCAGTGCAGTAGATTCTCGGAGGATTCATGGTGACTAATCGGAATCAATTGATTGATGCACAGCCGATGACGGCGCCGCCGCCGCTATCTTCGCCGGAGAGATCGGAGTACAGAATTCCAATTGAGCAGCAATCATCCATGTTAGTTGATATACAGTTTTCTGTTGGACGATTTAAGGTTCAATTGGATGATTTTAGACTTGATATGGCTTCTCTAAGTTCTGAAATGGCTAGCTTAAAAAGGAATTTAGATGAACATTATAATAGCCTGAAAAGAGATTCGGATGATAAATTCAACAAATTAATTGAGCAATTGAACATAGTTACTGTGAGTTTGAAGGATAAGGCTACAATTGGTGAATGTAGTAGAAATGTGAATCAATTTTCTCAAATTAGACATATTAGGTATGATTTTGGTGTTGGAAAGGAAAATTCTATGAATCCTCTGGTTGGCATGAATGAAGAACCTAGGTTTGACTTAGGTAATGGTAATAGACGTGACATCAAGTTTTCTGAATTAGATTTTCCTAAATTCTATGGAAAGAACCCTAGAGAATGGATGAAACAAGCTGAACAATACTTCTATTTGCATAAAATAGATAATCATTTGAAGATAGATATGGCTTTTGAGTACTTTAGGGGGGAAGCATGTTATTGGGGATTTAGTTATATTTCTAAACAAGGATCAAGCGATTGGCAAGGATTTTTGACGGCTTTGTACAACAAATATGATCAATTGGTAGTTAAAAAAATTGATAGTAGAAATGATATTGGAAATTCTGATTCAAAGGAAAGTGGATTCATTCTTGTAGACAATGTGTTTGATCAATTGCGACAAAGAGGTGGTGGTGTTATCATTGATGTGGAAAGTGTCAAGGAAAAGAATGATGAAACTACTTATATTGAGAATCAAAACTGTGAGGAATTGGAGAAGTTTTTAGTTGGAATGGATGAAGGTGAATTATCGGAGGGTGATGAATTGTTTGGAGAAACTATTCCTGTTAATAGAAGTGGACTACTTCTAGCTAATATTAGAACAGAAAATGACAGTTTCTCTATGAAAGATAATGGTGAAAACCTTGTGAGCATAGTGTTCAATGAATTTACTGAAACAACTCATGAGGAGAATTTGAAAAATATGGATGGAAATCACAATATAGTCTTTCCTGAAGATTCGATGTCAAATGAGAGAACATTACCGAGGAATGAATCCAATGATTTGAATTTAGAAATGGAGGCGGAGAAGCTTGGAATGGACCAAATTTGTGCTGAATTCTACCTTGACAGCTTAAAGAGGGCGGGAATTTTTGCAAATTATAGTGATGGATCAAAGCATGATGATAGATTGAAGCAAGTATATGATCCAGGTGGTGGTACATTTTATGTTTCAGTTCTTGAAGTGAGAGATGGGGTCTTTGAAGTCTTCTTTACCTCAGGTGATACATATTTAGGGGGTGATGACTTTGACAACAGAATTGTATTTGACTCTCCTTTAGGTACCAATATTCAGAATAATGAAGAGGTTGCTATTGAGCTTAGAAATATCAAGACAAAGCATCCACAGTTATTGTATAAATCATAGTTGTATAAACTTCTACAGGGAGGAACTAGCAGCCTCACACAAGATTTACAGTCACAGTGTGATGAGACATTGGAAAAAATTAGCCCATGTGTTCTTGAACTCCTTCATTTGCTACTTAGTGATGATTGTCAAGGAAAAAGAGCAAATGGTCTTCAAGGTCTGTGCAATATATTATGTGCTGTTAGAGGAGGGGGAATGTCACACCCCGTAACCAGGGTCGATGACATGGCAGTGTCTCATTGGTTAATGAAACACCAAAGCCGACAAACAGAGTTACTAAAAAGAAATTCAGTTATGAAATATCCGAAATAAGAGTTCAACAGCGGAAACTAATTATTACAAATGAAATTGTTCAACAATACTAATACTAATAATAAAATAAACTAAATTATTTAATTGAAACCGGTTATGATTCACTCTTCATAATCCCCATCCCATAAGCCATCATCTCCGTAGTGTTGCTCATCACCTAAGTCATCTGCACAGTAAAAGTGGATGGACTGAGCTTCGGTGCTCAGTAGGGACCAATGATAAAAATAAACAAGCATGAAACAACAAATAAGCTAAGTAGTCATATTCGTCACATCTAAACGCTATCACAATCGAATGTACGCAAAGCACCACGCTTTACCAACACAATACACTCCATCACTACATCGTTTAGACACTAGGAACATCACTACCGCTATGACACTAAATCCTGCCATTCGAGCTCAATCGTCTAGTCACTTATTAATCAACAATGATCGTAATCTGCCCCAGCTTATAGTCCAAACTAGGATGGCCCAAGATGTTTCAACACGTGGGTTCAGTATGACCCCCTGAACTAAGGGTCCAAGGTTGGATTAATTGCCATTTGGGTCCCCAACATATTTGCGCGCAGCCAATTTCATCATTTTTCTTTTTTTTTTTTTAACTTTTTCGGTCATCAATTTATTTTCAAACAATACTTTCATCCCTTTAAACTTTTTTTCAACTACTTTCATCCCCAATATATTTAAATCAATCGTCATCCCTCAATATATTTTCTAGCATACTTTTCATCCCTCAGGAAATGCTCAAACAGCCACTTTAAAAAGGATGAAAGTGGTCGTTTGAAAATATATTGAGGATGAAAGTGGTTGCTAGAAAAATATATTGGGGATGAAAATGGTCGAAAAAGTTAAAAAGGATGAAAGTGATCGTTTGAAAATATATCGAGGGATGTGAAAAGTTAAAAAAAAGAAAAAAGGATGAAATTGGTCGCAAGTCAAATATGTTGGGGACCCAAATGGCAATTAATCCGTCCCAAGGTTTAAGGATCCATTCTATGTATTGCCTCATCATCCTCTCACCGTGGGACTCCACAAAACTCATCATGACTCCCAATGATCTCCTCATCGGGGTTAAGGCGCCTGATGTTTCACTTGTTCACTTAGACCACAAAGGATCTTCTTATACGACTCGATATTCGAATGAATCCCGCTAATCAATCGCTCATAGACAAGAGCTCAAATAGAAGCGTGATTTGACTCGGTCGACCAAAACCAAAAAGGACTGAATGACGACAACCAATTAGGACGACTCAAAGTATTTAATCAATTACGACGACCAAAACGATAAAACAATTAGGCAAGTTCATCAATTGATCAATTAACAATTCACGAATAACTATAAAGGTATACAATTAGATACATAATAAATTTACATAAACGGTTAAAATATTTCAGATTATATCTCATTAGGTAAACTAACAATTCCAAGATAGATATTCAATTCCAAAATAGTTTATACAATATCGAAAGCAATAAACACAATTTTTGCAAATATTTTGTAAATAGAATAATTTATTCGCTTTTACTGTGCAGTTATATGCGAGAATTAAATGACGTAAAGGTCCCTACCTCTTACGGAGACAATTAAAAACAGAAAATCCGAGGCAGCACTGCTCAGTCCTACTCGCGGAGCTATAACTTTCTGTACGAGACTCGGAATGGCGTTCCGTCTGTGCTCACTCGAAGCTTATAAAATTATCTTCGATTTGGTATATTATGGGCTGAAAACGGACAGGTAACGCTCCCTCGGTGATCTCTCAAAAACTGCCCAGAAATCAAATTCTCACAAAAATTCTCTACTGTTTCTCTTTTGATTTTTCCGTGAGTGTGAGAGCAGCTCTCTGCCTCCCTTTATATAATGATTGGTTTCTTTGTACATGCTATACAAAGCCCACAATTTCGCTCCATGATCTGCTTCCCATGATCCCATAACCCGTATTCTCTCCCCCTCATCCCACGATGCCTTTTTATTTTATTATTATTATTATTATTATTCTCTTGCTACACACGCACACGAGCACAATTCCTAAACCACCATCCGATAATTTTATTTTGTTTCCTGATCCCAGTACCCACGATGCCTTTTTTTTATTTTTATTTTTTTTATTTATTTAATTTCCTTTATTCCCAATTCAATTAACAAATCATTTAATTAAATTACTAATCTAGGTGAATCACAATTTAAGTCCCTTAATTATGATAAGTGTACGAAACGCCCCTCACAAACGTACCCAAAAAGTAACACGGGACATGTTATAAAAATAATTAGACACGTAAACACATAATCGCGCAAAAATAAATTACGCCTACGCAATAAATCACACCAAAAATAAATTAAATGTAAAATAATACGTAAGCAAAAGTTACGGGTATTACAGGGAACAAGCTCCAGATGAAGTTCAGTTTCTCAAGGACATAATTGTTTGGCTTGAAGTTACTAATGAGGATCTTTCTCGTGAACTGCATGAATATCGTAGCAGATTCACTGGAAATGACCAATGGGAAACAAATGTTAAAATTAGTGGTTACTTCTCTGTGGAAATTGAAGAACTGAAAAAAGGATTGCATAGTATGGAGTCATCTGTTCACTAATTGAGTGAAAGTGATTATTCCAGAGATATTGATGAAGAAGCGGCAAAAGAGTGGGATCATACACTTCTTCAAAATTCTATGGACAAAAAGTTGCAGGAGTTTAATAAGCGTTTAGAGCAGAAAGGGTCAGAGATGAAACTTGTTGGAGGATCTGATGTCATAGCTCTCATACATCATTTTGGTAAAAAAAATCTGGAATCAATTAAGGATTTTAGGGATTTGAATTATTTTTTGAAAATAGAAGAAGATAATAGCATTGAATGCATATTATTTTCTGGTGATGGGATTATTGATGAAGATGAGATCCGAGGCAGTCATCATCAGTTCTCTTTTTCTGCTACGCAGAATATTACCAGCAACCAAGATGGTGTCGTAATTCATCCTTCCAACAGTGTTCAAGAGCTTCTTAAATGCCCAGTACTAATTCTATGTACAAACCAATCCATCAGGTAGCTACCACAGTGAAGTTTAAGGACCAGACAGGAGAACAACAGACAATGCCGCAAAATCTTCAAAATCTTTGCTTGAAAACAAGGGCTCCAATGGAATCCCATGCGGCTACCGTATTTACACCTTTTGCATTTTCCAAGCTCCTTGAACAACTGGTTTTAGATGTTCATTGTGCATTATTTCATACAGAAAATGGTTCCCAGTCCAATTTTGTTTTTTTACCCTGGCGGAGCCTGGAAGTTTACGGAAGAATTCATCCGAAAATGGCCGAACACCATGAAAATTTTTAGGACAAAATTCTTAAGGAGGGAGAAATGTTATGATATGGGATTATTATGCTGGCAGGAAGAGTTGATCTTGTGATCTCATTAAATAAAGTCACTGGTCGGGTTGGGAGTCGCGGATCTTTTGACCCGGATATGACAAGTTGGTATATAAATAGAGTTTATTAGAGATATTTTTAGATAACTTTTGGAATTGTAAATTGACGGATATCGTCTTCCCTTTTCCCTTTTTTCTCTCTCTGTAATTCTGCTCCATTTCTGCCCTTTTCTCTCTGATTTCTCTTCCATTTCTTTCTTTCTTCTTCTTCTCTGCTGTGTGTAATTTCTGTATTGATCAATAAAGCTTGAGGAATTGTTCATTACATAACATATTTTCCGTATTTGTGTTTTGGAGCGTGAGCTATTTTTGAAGTTGAAGCTGCTGTAGTTGTTTCAGTTGAATGATTGAGATGTTATTAATTGATTAATTATGGAAATGGCGGAATTTTCTAGGGTTTTGCGACTTAGAAGAATCAAGTCTGTGAAGTAAATAGGTAATTATAATTATTTTTGATATTTTCCTTCCCATATATAAATATATAGAATTTAAAAAAAAAAAAAATTAACTTATGGTATGTAGTGTTACTTGTAGTGGTTGGATCTTTGAGTTTTTATGTGTTTTTTCTTTGGATCTATGGGTATATGGAGAAATGTAAAGCTTCAATTTGGGAGTTTTTTTAACCTTTACTCTCTCTTTTGATTTATTGGTGAATTTAGAATATTTATGTGCGTTTATGTGATAGCTGGAGGTTTGTTATTGTGGATCAGATGATGAGTTTTGTAATGAGTGCTATGAGTGAACAAATGTCATATTCAGAAGATGAGTGTAGTGGAGATACGTATGTTGCAATTGATGTGTGGATATATTAGAAATGATAGAGTGAGTAATGAGATCATGAGAGAAAAGATGAGAGCAGCGCATATTGAAGAAAGATGAGGGAAAATTGTCCGTGTTGGTTTGGACACATAAAAAGAAGAAGACCCAGTGACGCTACGGTTCGAAAAGTTGAAGGGTGGAAGACATGAGGTTGTAAGAGATAGAGAGAGGCCGAGGAAGACTTGGGTAGAAGTCTTTAAGAGTGATATGAATTTGTTAGACGAGATGAGAGTATGTCGTTGGATAGAAAGAAATGGAGAGAATGTATTCATGTTACCCTTACGGAATTCTTACGTTGATTCATGTAGCCAACCCAATGACTTGTGATTAAGGCTTTGCTGCCGTCGTTGTTGTTGTTGCTATGAGATTAACAGATTTTTAGGATTTTTTGTTGTTGCTGGTTCTGTTTTCTGAATTTTTTTATGTGAAAATTAGCATGTAGAGACCGAAGGGACCGTAGAATTATGTTAAACTCCCGAGAATTGTTGGGTGATTCACGTGTTAGGTAATCAAAGAAAAAAAGGGATTTTCTTTTTGCCCTTCTTTTTGGCTGCATTTTAGGCCAGAAAGGCTATGTGGATGCATTTTTGTTATTAGAGCTTCTATTAGCTAAGCTTATAACAAGACATTTGGAGAATTCATGCTGTTTTCTAACTGAGCATGTGCTGGATGTTATTCTATTTAACTCGGTTGCGTTGACTTCTACTCATTGGATCTTTTATGTATACTTCAGAGCCGGTGCAACTTGACGAGTAGTCTCTTTTGATTGGAAGAAACCCTTGTTGTAGCAGTTGAAAATTCTTGAGTAGTCTTATGGCACATGTAAATGCGAATCAGTTTGTTGGAGGTCCTCCAGGTTATAACACCTTTTTGTTTATACTCTCTCCATTCCAAATTGAATGTTCACTTTCGTATTTATTGTGCATATGAAAGTGGACATTCAATTTGGGACGGAGGGAGTAGTATTTTTGCCTGTGGTTGAGTTAAGAATTCATTAGCCGAACCCAAAAGCATTCAGTGAAAATCTAAATTTTATATGTACTCATGGTTTTTGTACTTGTTTCCTGGAACTCTGTGCATTATTGCTTCGTTCATTCTCACAGGGTTGCTTAGTCATGCTCTATTCTTAGCTTTCCTAGCGTGGGGAAATTTTCATTCCTTAGATTTTGATATTCATCACTGTCTAACACTTCTTTGAAGTATATGGAAATGATATGAATATTCATCTTCTGCATGGATAGGAATTATCAGTTTGACAATCACCCTTATTATGGTATATTATGATGAATGTTTGAGTGCAAGTAGTTTTTTAATAGCAAGAGTTGTAGGTTCTTTTCTTTACTCTTACTTTTGAATATGTGGGTTTCTATTTCAGGACCGTCAACAAGGAACTATGGCATGCCTGTGCTGGACCCCTTGTTGAAGGGGAAAGGGTTTATTACTTTCCCCAGGGACATATGGAGCAGGTATGTTATTTTCTGAGAAATTTTCCGACCTCTTATCACTGTTGCTTAGTGAAAATTTGTAGAGCTGAGTTGCACCTTAATTGTGTATGTTGAGCTGTTACTAACGTTTGCTCTTTTGATATGGTTACCGCTTTAGATTTACCCTTGAAAGCACATCCGACGCCATATAAGCTTTCTTGGTTAAATAATAGTGGTGAGATTAAAGTGGATAAACAGCAGCCACCATGGCAAGAATTTGTGGCTACCGATCTTCATGGCAATGAATGGCACTTCCGGCACATCTTCCGAGGTTTGTATCTCATTGCTGAAGTAGAAAATCTTATAACTTGTCAAAATTAGATTACCTTCGTATGCAAAGAAATGCTTAATTATTAATGATATTTTAGTTCATTTAACTTGTGGGGAACGATTCTGAGTTGTTCTGATAGTTCTGGTGATATTCACTCCACTTGGCTACCGACCTGCATTTATATATCTCTTATACTCCGTCATCTACTAATATATGAAGTTCATACTCAATATCTTCAGTCTTATTTTTAATCCTTTGTGCATTTCTCTGATGTCAGGTCAACCTAGGCGCCACTTGCTGACAACAGGCTGGAGTAGTATTTGTTAGTGCAAAGAAATTGGTTGCTGGAAATGCCTTTATTTTCCCAAGGCAACTTGAAAGAGATTTGAAAATGGGGAGCTTCGAGTTGGTGTAAGGAGACTTATGAGGCAGCTACACAATATGCCATCTTCTGTTATATCCAGTCACAGCATGCATCTAGGTGTTCTTGCAACTGCCTCGCATGCCACATCTACAGGGACTCTCTTCTCAGTTTTCTACAAACCAAGGTCAGCTAGTTTTCCTCCTCTTTAAGACAAATTTTTGTTTATTTAATAAAATGGCGTAGAATTGTGAGTTTTTCCTGATTAGTGTTATAATCATTTGGGCAAAAATTGGAAAATTCTGTCATGGTTTTCTTTGGATCGTTGTAAAAGTTATTCTGTTATAACCTTGGGGATTCGTGTTTTATGTTGGTAGTTATGCCATGTCAAATCTGTGAACGAACCATTTAGGCTATAATCCATATGTTAATTATGTTCTGTAATTAGCCAAGAAAATCCTATAATCCATGGTACTGCTATCTGTCTTTCCCCCTCCCTCTTCTTTCCCCTTTAACCACCTTTCTTCAGATATATATGGTTTGTGTGTTCCTTTTCCATAACTTCAGTTTATGTTTATGACTATTATTTTGAAACACTACTGAACTAGAACCTCTTACTTCCCAGGACAAGTCGATCTGAGTTTACTGCAAGTGTAAACAAGTATCTCGAAGCTCTGTTGGGATGAGATTTAAGATGACATTTGAGGGCGAGGAAGTTCCAGAGATAAGGTATTTTGCATGCTATTAGTTGGTTTTTAGAATCTCAGAAGTGGATAGCTGAATTTTACTTGTCTCAGGCATCGGTTTTGAAGGTCATTGTTAACTGCATAATAAAACTTCCGTGCAGGTTTAGTTGAACCATAGTTAGTGTTGAAGATAATCCATCATCTAGATGGCCTGATTCTGAATGGAGTTTCTTGGCTGGAAAAGAATAAAGAAAGGAGGAGGAAGAAGAGAAAGGCAGCGCCTTAACAAATAACAATATAACTCTTGAATTTTATACAATCAATCACTGACAATATTTATAATGATAACTCCTAATAACCAAATCCTAAAGGAATTAGTATTCCTTCAAAAACTATAAGACTCTTTTCTATGCTAAGACAATAAGAACTCCAAATAAGACTAAAAAACTAGCAAGAAATGAAACCAGGACTACATCTTTGTAAATTCCATCAATAAAGCAAATGACCAAAATACCTTAACCCCTAAATACTAAATTTCTAAATCTTGAAACAGCTCCAAACTGACTTAAACTAGGATTTCCAAGATTAAAGCTAAACTCTAAGGTCATTGTCTGAATTAGAATATTCAAGATCTTAGTCCCTTCTCTGTTCTGCATCACATTGATAGGTGATAGCACAACAAATTCAAGTTTCAAGTTAGCATTTAGAATGTTTGAGGGTGATGTTTGCTTCTGCATCTGTATGCAGGTTCAATGGGACGAACCTTCATCAATTTTGCGTCCTGATAGAGTTTTTCCATGGGAAATTGAACCGTTGGTTGCGGCATCCCCTCCAAACACGCAACCTCCACAAATGAATAAGCGGGCAAGACCACCTATTTTACCTCCAGTAGCGCAGGACATTTCCTCGCTTGGTATAACGTCATATTGTTCATCTTTTTCCTTGTAACACTATATATTTTTGGTTTATAATTTCATATTTGCTGAAAGGTATATGGAAATCACAAATGGAATCACCATATAGTGATCCATGACGAGCAAATGAATTCTATCTTTCTCCCAAGTTGGCTGTGGTTACTAAGGCCAACACTAACGAGAATAATTCATTGGCCCCCGTTTCCAGCAAATTAACATTTTGGTCTAACCGAGCTGAAACAGTAACAGAATGTGTTACACCAGTTACTGAAAAGAAACAGGCTAATGGCTAGAGGTTGTTTGGGATCGAGTTACTTGACCACACACCAATGGAGGAAACTTCACCCGCTATTGTCTCTAGAGCTGTCACTAAGGATCAGGCAGTTTTATCTCGTGAATCTGAGTCAGACCAACTGTCCTAACCATCACATCCAAATCGATCTGATGTTGCCTCAGTGAGCTGTGAGCATGAAAAGTCTTACCGATGATCTCCTCGTGAGTCAAATAGTAGGCAAATCCGAAGCTGCACAAAGGTATTGTGAGAATAATTCTCCGCCTTGTAAAATAAGCAAAACTTTCATTTTTGTAGTTGAATTTTGTTGTTTTTGCCTTGCTTTATTCCTTTTAAGGCATTCTATTTTGTTTTGAAGGTTCACATGCAAGGCATTGCTGTTGGAAGAGCCGTTGATCTTACCCGTTTGGATGGATATGACGATCTAATTAAGAAATTGAAAGAGATGTTTGAAATTGATGGTGAACTGAGTGGATCCACCAAAAAATGGCAAGCGGTCTACACTGATGATGAAGATGACATGATGATGGTTGGAGATGAGATGACCCATGGCAGTTAAGTCTTTCTAACTTGCTCTTTCATGTCTCCTTCATTGTGCATTTGCATTCTGCTCAAAAGTCACTATTGTGTGGTTAATTGCTTCTACTTGGAAATTATTAGTAAAACTACTCACCTCTGTTTGGAATTAAGTTTCCATTTGAATTTTCAATTTCCACACAGAGGAAGTGTACTATGTAGGAGATTTAACTATTGAATTGACTACTTAGTCCTTTTGTATAATGAAATGCAGCTACGCAGTTATAAAAAAATCCTGCATTATTCCATCTAGATACAACGAAAGATTGCAATCTCATTTGTAATATTTGTTTTAGTTGTATTATGTAATCCTCAACTTTGTCACCAATGTAAGTAGAATATAATATGGTTTTGACAATTTGATTTGAAGGGGCAGAAATATGAATACTCGTCATCATGGTATTTGGATGACGATATTCCTTCCCCGTATACCAACTTCAAGTTCTAACTGGAAAATCCTATTTTTGCAGTGAATTCTGTAACATGGTAAGAAAGATGTACATCTACACATCTGAAGAAGCTAAAAGACTATCACCAAAGGCAAACCAGGGAAGACGACGTATTCATAAGCAGGTATTGGCACTGAGGAGCAGTCATCTACTGATATTCCCATCACCACAAGTGTTTTAAGGGATGGGATTGGGAGGTATGATATCTGATGACATGTGATTTTGTTGGTGTTGCCTTGCTTTTTCTTGTAATTTTTGCTTATGGGATATCTGATGACCTCATAATATCCATCACATGTGATTTATGAGATATTAACTGGTAGCTTTTGTAAATACGCATAAATGTATATGTCTCCTCGTTTCTTTTGAGCTTAATCGTTTCCCTTCAGTTTCAATGTATTTGATTATTAATTATTATTGTCTTATCCAAAAAAAAAAAAAAAAAAAAAAATTATTAATTATTATGTTACTAGTATATAATAGAGAGCAATGGCCTACCTTATCTTCTCCATCAATATCCAATTGGGGAACATGATCTTCAGGTCGAGTTGGACCCTCACTTGCAGGGAAACACCGCCAAGTATACATTTTTTTTCTTTTTTAAAACTTATTATTGGGAAAGAGTATACATTTTTTTTTCTTTTTTTTTTCAGCACCTTAATTATCTCCTAGAGAATTTTATTTGCCTCACGTAGGAGGCGTGTGTCGAACCTGGGACCTCATGGTCGCAGGTCAAGGCTTGCCCTAATGGGCCACGGCCTTCTTGACTAAAAATTATTATTTCCTAGACGAAAATGTTGCGGATTTGCGTTAGTATTCTACATTCTTGACAGCAGCTAAGTGATTGGTCCAAGAACCACAAACGAAATGTGAATGGATCTAACAATATAATTATTAACTTTTTTAAATTAACAAAAAATAATTTTAATCGAAAAAATTGGATAAAAGTCTCGAACACAATATTAAAAGTTTAAGAGTCATAATGTTTGAACAAATTGCACTAACTTCATCACAATTTGGTAATAAATTGTATGATAACTCACTGATCAACAAATCATCAATTAGCATATGATAAAACTTATATTAAATATTATTGAACAGTTACCAGGGGTGTCATATTTTCTACTCACAATGTCGTAGAACATAATAATTTAACCATTGAAAATACATAAACAATGGGAACAATTACAGGGCATCAGGCTACAATACTACACAAAAGAGTTCCTGCTATTTCTCAAACAGGCACTACAAAAAAAAAGACCTTTAGTAACGAAAATTTTCGTTAGGAAAGGTCAAAAAATTCGTTACTAAAGACCTTTAGTAACGAAAATCGTTTGTCACCAAGTTCGTCCTGAGAGCCCCGTCTCTAAAGGTCTTTCCTAACGAATAATGATATTCGTTACTAAAGGTCTTTAGTAACAACCGAGTTTCGTTAGGAAAGGTGACCTTTAGTGACGAAATATTTCGTTACTAAAAGTTTTACAAAAAATTTAAAATTTAAAGTCATGGAGCCGGTTCCGAGCCTAGACGGTTCCGAGCCGCGCCCCTGTTCACCCATTGGAGCAGAGCCGAGCCGGAGCCCCTCTACAATAATGTGGAATAAAGTCTCCACATTTTCATAGAAGTGGGAATCGAACTCACTGAGCTACGTTGTATGTCATGCATTTAACCACTGAGCTACGTTGGTCATTTGTTACTTATTGTTCCTATTATATTTCTTATAATGAAGTTTTGTATTTTGAACCTTTAATTATTTTAATTTCTCTTTGTTTGGTGATTTTTTTTTTTATAAATAAAATTAAAATTAATACATTTTCGTCAATGTATTTGTGTATTAAGTTGTTATAAAAAATCAGAATAAAATTATTCTAGTTGCATATATACTATTTTTTAGTAATACTTTTAATATAAAAACTAAACAAATATAAAAATTAAAATTATATTCTAAATTATATTATACTTATATATGTATATTCTTTAATTTAAGACGAAACTTTTCGTGACAAATTTTTGTTTCGTTAGGAAAGGTTGACCTTTCGTAACGAAAAAGGTTTTGTCACGAAAAGTTATACCTATCGTGACGAAAATGTGTTTTCGTTACGAAAGGTTTAACGAATATTTTTTTCGTTACGAAAGGTCAACTTTTTGTAACGATTCCAAATTTCGTTACGAAAAGTATACCTTTCGTAACGAAAAATGATTTCGTCACGAAAGGTTCGTCATAACAGGTAGTTTTTTTTGTAGTGAGGGCCAAGATTATGTTAATTCAGTAGCAAATACAATGAGGCGAAAAATGATCCATCTCTAATGTTAAAAACAACCTAATATTTCCCAGTTCTATTCACAAGCCAATTTGGTATCAAAGCTGCTTAAACTGATTGCAAAAGCTTGTAATGCAGATAATAAGAACCGCTCCCCTCAAGGCCTTCTTCGCCATGATCGAAAACTTCAAGGTTCTGTGCGAAGAGTGATTCATTTCCTTTCTTTGTTTTTCCCCAAAAGCACCAAGTATAATCCGCAAAAAATAAGAACTGCTCCAATAATACTGATACAGGATATATGATGTTAAATATATAGTAAAAAAAATAACAAAATTTAAATATATTTCAAAATATATGACATTTCTCTTCCAATATATTACGGTAAAAGGAAAAAAAAAAAAAGTGATTTTATTACCTTCCTAGGTAGAGTTTTTCATTGAGAAATAAAAACCCAGCAATTGAGACTAGAACAGGAATCAGTGGGAAGAAAGCTGATACGTAGACTAGACCTTTATTCTTCAGGCACCACATGATTAGCACAAACACTAATCCAGAAGTTATTATTCCATGTATTTCACATTTTAGAAGAAATAATTAAAGTTTGCATTTAATTAGTCAATATGTCATCTAAGGAGTTGCCTATTTTTTCATTCTAATATGAGACGTCTTGTCAAAGATTGAATGAGTAAACATACTGGGTAAGCAACCGAGAGGAGTCTAAAGTTTCATCCCAACTTCTACTGGTTCCAATCCCTTTCTATGCAAACAGCATAGACAGTGGTTTGAAGAGACCCCATTAATGAAATTAAGGTTGTACTTGAATAATACGAAAATCAAAATTAGGTAAAAACTTAAAAAAAATCGTAATTAAACTAAATATGTGCTTCGAGTCAGACACTCAATTGCACTATTACTAAAACGATATATCTAACCTAAATCATATTTAAATTAAACAAAATTAATTACCTGAAGAATCAAACCAGCTGCATAAGTGATGCAACTGCAAAATGCAAGCACATAGCCAATAACGTGGTTCATAGATTTTGTATGGTGTCCAATTTGACCATTTTTATGCTTCAAAATGTTAAAACCGTGTGACCCGATTTTTATTTCACTTCCTTTATAAAAAGTTAAAAGTTCCTACTAACTTTGCTTTTCCAGATATTGATTTCAATTCCAACTTCTCCAACCTGATTAGATTCATAGAAGGTCAGAAGATTCATAACAAATATGTATAAATGTTAAAACCGTGTGGCAGAAGCAATCGTAGCAGAAGTCATGACTATGGAATGCGCGTATAGAATTTGAATGAGCGAATTCCTACATGTGCAATTCAACAGTTAAATAAACAAACCTTACAAGTGTTCTAGTATCCTACTTTGATTTTCAAGTTAAACATGTAACATTTGGGGTAATAATTTGAGTTTTGCTAACTTAGGGTGATCTCTTAACATTTGAAATTGGATTCAATATTGATTTATTCCAAAATTCATAAGAAAGAAATTACAACTAATAAATACCCCAATAATGCACAAAGAAATGCTTGAACGACTACCATCCATGTTAACCGTGACATGTTTTTCCTACATTAGTCATTAACATCCAATATTCAATACAAAATACTCATAATTTGGATACAAACCATTCAAATCAAATTTGCAGAAAATGAAATGTTATCTGGATTTTGTTTGTTTTCAATAAAACCTAATTAGCCTTTTCTCATCTTAAAAAATATTCGATAAACAAAAAAAAATTTAAGGTCTGATATCCCACTGCTAATAATATTTCTTTTTTAATGAAATACAAAAAAACAAAATGTTTAAATTAATAAAATCAGAATTACATTATATTAACATATATTTTTGTCGGATTTGAAAGCTGAGAGTTTTTAAGTTAGTGATATAATTAAAAAAAAAAAGGAGATGGAAAAGAATAATTAATGAAAAGAGAACCTTTCGAAAAAAAGGGCAAGTGGGAGAACAGTAGCAAAAGAAAAGATAAATCGATAGGCTACTATAATCGGAATTTTCATTCCGTCGTTGGTGGCTAACTTATAAAACACAGTAAGACCTGTGTACGATAGTTCTACTATGACCATAAAAATGAATGGTTTCAGACAATTCATCAGATTGCTAAGCTTAGCCATTATAATCTCTAAATATCTTTAAACTAGAAAAATTAATAGGTTAAATCACTAAGAAGAAGAAGAAGAAGAATCAAGAAGAGAAAGAAATAGCAGAGGGGTTAGGGGGTTTGCATGGGGTTTTAAAGGGAGTAAGTTACGAGGAATTCGTAACACATGGAGCATGTGCGTATATCTGTAACACGTGGGATATATCAATTTGTTTGTTGGCCGTGAAAGATTTAATTTGCTTTTACCTTTTTCAAGCGTCTTCCAACATTTGTCTATCAATTTGTTGGTCGGAAGTTTCTCTGTATTTAATGTGTACTTTATTTTGGGGCTAAGACAAGTTGAAAAAAAAAATTGAAGTTGGGGATCACAATTCACAAGAACACGTGTGTTTATTATGACCACAATCAATCTTATAGTAAGAGTATATTTTCATGGCATATAGTAATTTGCCTTCAAATAACCAAACTATCTTTTATGATTATTGTTATTATTATTAAACTCTCTTAATTAATTTATCTATCTAATATTTTCTTCTTTAATCTATACACAATCAAACTCTAATTCTCTCTTTCATATCCCAAAAATCAGGCCACGATCTCTCAAATATTTTCTTCCTTAATCTATTCTCTTAACTGATCAACAAATCTTCAATTAGCATATGATAAAACTTAGATAAACTATTATTGAAGAGTTACCAGGGGCGTCATATTTTCTACTCACAATGTCGTAGAACATAATAATTTAACCATTGAAAATACATAAACAGTGGGAACAATTACAGGGTATCAGGCTACAATAATACACAAAAGAGGTCCTACAATTTCTCAAACTGGGCCAAGATTATGTTAATTCAGTAGCAAATACAAAGGGATGGAAGAAAGATAGTAAAAAGATTTACGATACAATGAGGCAAAAAATGATCCATCTCTAATTTTAAAAACAACCTAATCTTTCCCAGTTCTATTCACAAGTCAATTTGGTATCAAAGCTTCTTAAACTGATTGCAAAAGCTTGTAATGCAGATAATAAGAACCGCTCCCCTCAAGGCCTTCTTCGCCATGATCGAAAACTTCAAGGTTCTGTGCGAAGAGTGATTCCTTTCCTTTCTTTGTTTCCCCCCAAAAGCACCAAGTATAATCCGCAAAAAATAAGAACTGCTCCAATAATACTGATACAAGATATATGAGGTTAAATATATAGTCAAAAAAATAACGAAATTTAAATATAATTCAAAATATATGACATTTCTCTTCCAACATATTACGGAAAAAGGAAAAAAAAAAGTGATTTTATTACCTTCCTAGGTAGAGTTTTTCATTGAGAAATAAAAACCCAGCAATTGAGACTAGAACAGGAATCAGTGGGAAGAAAGCTGATACGTAGACTGGACCTTTATTCTTCAGGCACCACATGATTAGCACAAACACTAATCCGGAAGTTATTATTCCATGTATTTCACATTTTAGAAGAAATAATTAAAGTTTGCATTTAATTAGTCAATATTTTTAAAGAATTTCGAGATCAATCACGTGTTTTGGGATGGCGGCCTCTCTAGAATCGACCATTCACAAACCGGTATGAGCAGTGGCGAAGTCAGAATTTGAATTTAGGGGTGCGAATTAAAATTTACTTACGTTGTAAGTTGATATATTTGAGGTAGAATGATATATTTTATTAGAAAAACTGAATTTAAACGATACTTATATTCGAAAAGAGACATAAATTAATATTAAAAAAATTGACAAAAAAATTTATAAAAATTTGCAAAGGCTATTATCACGAATTATACTTCAAAATAGAATGAGAAATTTTAAAAAAATAATATTTTTTGATATGTATATTTTTAGAGAAGAGTTAATTGTTATTTTGGTCACTATACTATTGAATTTTAATTCTATTAGATTATAAGTGACTACTAGTGGAAGTTCAAATGAAAATTGTATATTCAAATCCGTATAGAGTGAGTAATAAACAATATTGTTATTAAAGTTAGTAGTGAAATTATGTATTAGAAAGTACTACTATTAAATTTCGAAACTTTGAAGGAATTAATACATTTTATATTATAAAAATCTATTTATACAAATAGAAAATCATAGTACTAATGTGCAAATTTCCAAAATCTTGGGGGCAGGACCCTCTCCTGCCCTCATTATCCTCCGCCACTGGCTACGAGGGTATTCTTTCAAAATAAGATGCCGATTTTTGTAATTTTAGCTTCTTGTTTTTTTTTATGAGTTGAAGATACATGTCAACTAGTTTGTGAGCATATTTAAAATTTATATGGTTTGGGCAATTTCCCTTCTTGAAGTACCTGTTGAGGGATTGAGTTAAACATAAGTCCATTTTAACATGGTATCATAGTCATCTAATTCGATTTTTGAGCCCTTATTATTGTTTCACGATGTAGATGTCCAGTCATGACCGTGAGGGAGTGTGTTGAAGATCTGACTCTCAAAATTATTTTTTGAAAGATTAAGCTAGTTTATTTATTTATTTTTGATAAAATTACGTATCAATATCAATTTTTTTTTTGGGTGAATGTCACCATCAACCTCACATCATGCATAAATAGTCTCCATAAATTTATGATTGGAACAAAACAATTTTCCAATGAAGTTGAAGCGGCTGGAATTGGAAGACATTTACACTGTTGACCATAACGCTTGTTCTTTAACCATCGTCTCTTCAATTGGCTCAAGGAAGCCGAAACCGCAGCTCTCGCAACCGCATTCCCTTTTCACGGCTAAGAATCCTCTGTCTCCATTCGATATCCCATTTCCTATCCTACAAATAAAAAAATGACATTATTAAATTTTTAATTAAAAAATTATAACCCAAAAAAAATAGTGGTCCACATGGAAAAAATATACACGTGGCAAATATCTATTCGTGGGGACATAAAAGGGGACACAGACGATTTTTTGCCCCTTTCACAGGAGTTACGGTTACATAGAAGAAGACAATAACATGACAAATTAAAACTCCTCTCCTCTCCCTGTTATATTTTTCAGACAAAGCTTTACTGCACTTACAATAAGGTGGGTGATATTGTCAAGGCAGATTTCCTTCAGCCAAGGCAATTGAATTCCAAATGACCAAATTAAATTTTAGTTAACATTAATCTCTCAATTAATTTCTCTTTCTAATATTTTCTTCCTTAATATATTCACACCATAATATTCTATCTCATCCAAAAATCAGTTCATGATATTTCCATTATTTTGTTCTCTACTCTATTCCCACTCAATCTCTAATTTTATATAGTAGTTCACAAAAAAAAAGGTGAAACAAACACTGTAAATTCTTCTTCTTTTTTTTTGAAGCCCGATTGGGCGGTTGCCCCATATAGAGGAGAGAGAACTGCCTCAAACGAGGAAGAGATAGCCTTAGAAAGGGAAATTAAAGCTTGCCGCACGCAGGCGGAGGGTATCGAACCCACGACCTCAAGGTCGTGGGCATGCGCCTGCCCCACTTGGTTAGGACACCTTTGATCTGTAAATTCTTCTTTTACTTTAATATTTTTTTGTCATACTATATATTGATCTCTTTTTGACATGTCAAGTAGAAAAGATAATCAAAATCGTATTGTTCAATCACTATAAATTTACAAATTTTTCTTACTTATTAGTTGTAATGAATGAGAATCTTAGATCATGCTTTTTTTTTTTTTATATCGTTTGTTTTTTTCTTGTGAAATTCTAGCACTATAAAAGAGAGAAAATTAAATATTGAATGTGAATAGATTAAGGGAAAAAATATTGGAGAGATCGTGACCTGATTTTTTGGATATGAAAGAGAGAATTAGAGATTGATTGTATATAGATTAAAGAAGAAAATATTGGATAGATAAATTAATTAAGAGAGTTTAATAATAATAACAATAATAATAAAAGATAGTTTGGTTATTTGAAGGCAAATTACTATAAACCTTTATTAATATACTCTTACTATGAGATTGATTGTGGTCATAATAAACACACGTGTTCTTGTGAATTGCGATCCCCAACTTCAATTTTATTTTTTTATTTTTTTATTTTTATTTTTTGCAACTTGTCTTAGCCCCAAAAAACGGTACACATTAAATACAGAGAAACTTCCAACAAACAAACAAATGTTGGAAGACGCTTGAAAAAGGTAAAAGCAAATTAAATCTTTCATGACCAACAAATAAATTGATATATCCCACGTGTTACAGATATACGCACATGCTCCATGTATTACAAATGTCTTGTACCTTACTCCCTTTAAAACCCCAAGCAAACCCCCTAAGCCATTCTTCACTGATAACCCCAACTCCTCTGCTCTTTCTTTCTCTTCTTGATTCTTCTTTTTCTTCTTCTTCTTCTTAGTGATTTATCCTATTAATTTTTCTGGTTTAAAGATATTTAAAGATTATAATGGCTAAGCTTAGCAATCTGACGAATTGTCTTAAACCATTCATTTTTATGGTCATAGTAGAAGTATCGTACACATGTCTTACAGTGTTTTATAAGTTAGCTACCAACGACGGAATGAAATTTCGATTATAGTAGCATATCGGTTTATCTTTTCTTCTGCTACTGTACGCCAACTTTCCCTTTTTTCCAAAGGTTCTCTTTTCATTAATTATTTCTTTTCCATCTCCTTTTTTTTATTAATAATATCACTAACATAAAAATTCTCAGCTTTCAAATCCCACAAAAATATATGTTAATATAATGTAATTCTGATTTTATTAATTTAAACATTTTGTTTTTTTGTATTTAATTAAAAAAAAAATATTATTAGCAGTAGGATATCAGACCTTCAATTTTTTTTGTTTATCGAATGTTTTTTAAGATGAGAAAAGGCAAATTAAGCTTTATTGAAAACAAACAAAATCCAAATAACATTTCATTTTCTGCAAATTTGATTTGAATGGTTTGTATCCAAATTATGAGTATTTTGTATTGAATATTGGATGTTAATGGCTAATGCAGGAAAAACATGTCACAGTTAACATGGATGGTAGTCGTTCAAGTATTTCTTTGTGCACTATTGGGGTATTTATTAGTTGTAATTTATTTCTTATGAATTTTGGAATAAATCAATATTGAATCCAATTTCAAATGTTAAGAGATCACCCTAAGTTAGCAAAACTCAAATTATTACCCCAAATGTTACATGTTTAACTTGAAAATCAAAGTAGGATACTAGAACACTTGTAAGTTTGTTTATTTAACTGTTGAATTGCACATGTAAGAATTCGCTCACTCAAATTCTATACGCGCATTCCATAATCATAACTTCTTCTATTTTTGCTTCTGTTACCATTAATTCATTCTTGACCATTAAAATTTTAGTCCGACAAAAAAAAAAGTCTCACATACGGAACTTATCAGTTCCGAGCCACAGCGGATTTTGTCATATTGGTATACGGAACTTATTGTTTTTTTTTTGTTTTTCTTCGGTTCAATTTTTTTTTTTCCATTGTTTGATCCAACTTTATGCTGTTAGGCTCGTGGACGAAGACAAATAACCATTTTTTCATAATGTTAAAAATAGACTTATGTATAACTCAATTTCTCAAAATGTACCTTAAGAGGGGAGAATTTTTCAAGTCATATAAATTGTAAATCTATTCACAAACCAGTCGATGTGAGATCTTCAACACCCCCTCTCGGTTAAGAATGGACATCTGGATCGTGAACAATAATAGAGATCCAACATCGAATTAGGTGCCTCTGATACCATGCTATAAATGAACTTGGGTTTAACTTAATCCCTCAAAAAGTAACTATGAGAGTCAGATTTTCAACACCCCTCACTACAAGAAAACAGTTAAATAGCGACCGAAATTAGCGACCGATATTTATGGTCACTCAAATAACGACCGAATGCCGACCGTATGGAAACCCAAAAAGTTACGGTCGCTAATCCGTCTCTACGTAGTCGGAAATCTCAGTCTCGTTGACCAAATTAAAACGACGTCGTTTTGTTCAACTTTAACGACCGACTACCGACGGAATTTAACGACCGTTTACCGACGGAACACATAACGGCATAAAAACGACGTCGTTTTGGTGTTTTATTTCTTTAAAAAAGTTAAAGTTTAAAATTAATAAAAACGACGTCGTTTTGTTCACCTGTAACGACCGACTACCGACGGAAGTTAACGAGCGTTACTGAGACGGAATACATAACGGCATCAAAAGCGGCGTCGTTTTGGTGTTTTATTTCTTTAAAAAAGTTAAAGTTTAAAATTAATAAAAACGACGTCGTTTTGTTCACCTTTAACGACCGCCTACCGACAGAAGTTAACGACCGTTTACAGACGGAACACATAACGGCATCAAAACGACGTCGTTTTGGTGTTTTATTTCTTTAAAAAAGTTAAAGTTTAAAATTAATAAAAACGACGTCGTTTTGTTCACCTTTAACGACCGACTACCGACGGAAGGTAACGACCGTTTACAGACGGAATACATAACGGCATCAAAACGACGTCGTTTTGGTGTTTTATTTTTTAAAAAAAGTTAAAGTTTAAAATTAATAAAAACAACGTCGTTTTGTTCACCTTTAACGACCGACTACCGACGGAAGTTAACGACCGTTTACCGACGGAACACATAACGGCATCACAACGACGGATTAGCGACCGAATGTTCAAAACGACGTCGTTTTGTTCGTTTTATCTTCAAATAACCTAAGTATTTCACCCCTTTCATCCCGTCGTCCCGTCGTCTCCCCTTTAATCCCGTCGTCTCACCTACTGCAAAATCACCACCCCGCACTCTGCCGCCCTCCTCCAGTCCGCCACCACCGCATTTCCCCATTCCATCAAGAAGCCCCATCTTTGATGCACTCTACAAGTTTTTCATTTCGCAGCCAAAATCCCTAATTTTCAAAAACTTAGCAAAAAAAAAAATCCCTTGAAGCTGCTCATTCCCGACGCCATCTCCGGTCACCTCCGATCAACTGACTTCTTCTATTGTTGAGGGTAATTTTTCTTTTTCTTTTCGGTTGTGTTACTGTGAAGGAAAAATAGTAGTGAAATTGAAATGGTTATTTTAAGGTTTGAAGGCAAAATAGTTTTATGGTTTTGCAATGTGTATCAGTTTGTTTTGGCAGGTTTTGATTTGAATGCTAGTTTCCTTTAGGCAAATTGTTTTTAGAGTTCTAATTATTGTTGAGGTTTAACATTTAGCAATCAACATAGTTTGGAATTATGAGTGGTAAATATGTGAATCACATGTTTTTTGACAAAGACACACTGCATATGATCTGCTAATGTAGATAAAGTAATGTTGTCTTAAAAGACAAAGACACACTTCATTTCCCTATCCATTGTTTATGTGCATTGTAAATTATAGAAAGCTCATTGTCAACAAAGATTGTATGAGCTGGAAGGATTGCTTTCCTATGAAATGGGGAAATTGATTCTTTACATATAAAGTTTCCTTAAGGATTCGACTAATTTTTGTATGAGCATACTGTTTTTGTTATGCATATTTTTTGTTTTTACTTTAATTATCAAGTACAAAGCAGCATCTTACCCAATTCACGTTGTTTTTACCTTTGAATGGTGCTTTATGTTGTCCACTACTAGCTTTTATCCTTTATAGTCTAATTGATCTTCAAGTGTAGATTATATAGTGAAGATATTGTCAATTAGTGATAGAGTGCTAATTACTATGATAGTAGCTTTCAACATAAACTCCGAATTGACAAAATTCTAGTATCTGTATTGTGCTGGAGATCTCTGATAGTTAGAAGTTAATTACATAAATTATAGGAACACTTTCTGAAATCGAGTACTTTTTCTCGATTTCCGTGGCATCATATTTTACGAAATCGAGTAGTTTTCGGGACATCATGCTAAAAAAGTATAAGGTATTTTTTCAAAAGTACTCGATTTCTCTTCTTCTTTTCTCCATATCTTCCCACTTTACTGAGTTGCATTTCATGATCTTCTCATGTTCTTGTTGAAGTAGAAATTTTACCCTAAATTACTTAGGCAGATTTTTCCCTCCTTAGGAAGAATTTTCCCTCCTTAACACATAAGTTTTCAAACGTTTACTTTCTTTTCAATCGTTAAATCGAAAACTCAATAATAATGCCTGATTTGTAATTTCATTCGCCATTGAATTTCAGGATAAAACACATAAGTTTTTTTTCTTTCAGTGTATTTCGAGATGCCGCCAAGGAAAGGTATACGAGTAGCCTTACCATTTGGTTCGCCCTGACCCACGTCCGCTCCCGGCCTCCACCTCCCGACTCGGTTCATCACGAGTTGGTGGAGACACCGCGATCTGCTCCCGTGCCCGTTACGACACCTCTATCACGCGGTGATGATGCCACGGACATCTCGGGATGCGTTTGCGGCGATGACACGCGACCGAGTCTACGCCGTGCGCGAGATCGCGACTCGCGATCGGCTTGTCCCACGAGCGTCTCGATTTTAGGCGGAGTTGCGTCCCACGGTAGATATGCGTATTCTCCTGCAGCCCTACCGCTCAGCACGTAAGTAACTAATTTATTTCCTTTAAGCTAATTATACTACTTGTCGTTATTATAGTAACTAATCAAATTTTTTTGTTTGCTATTATAGTTTCAGGGTTGGCATCCAGTATTCGCTAGCAATTACTTCAATTTTTTCAAGATCGTTTCAAGGGGGCATATAGCACTATCAAGGATGTTCCCCGGGAAGAAGAAAATTTGTGGTGGGGACGAGTTCAAGGTAAGTAAATTATAAAATAAGTTTGAATTTATAAGTCTTTTGATTTAGAAGTCTTTAAATTTAGAAGTATTCGAATTTAGTTATCTAACATTATTTCAAATTGCGAGAAAAAAGTATCGGCTGGGCTCCCGAGCATGAGGATGGCGTCAAGACGAGGTTGGCGTACCATGCGACGAGGAGACTAAAGCGGCCTTATGAGCGACGCTCGGAAAAAAAATAAGAAACCGAAATGGGTTTACGAGACGGATAGGGCGCGACTTGAAGAGTACTTGGAAGACTCCGGAATTTAAAGCCAAGTCGGCACAAGCGACAAAAAAACCGAAAAAGAAGGGAGGGGTGGAAAAGGCCCGATGAAGCACACGGGAGGTTCGCTCGGCCACATTGAGCACCAGCATGAGATTGGTGCGGGATCTTTATTAACTTACGTTTTCTTATATTGTATGTGTTTTTTGTTCGTATTTAATGAATTTGTTTAACGAGGAAAAGGGAGGCCGGACATGCGGTCCCGTTCTCGGCGATTCACGATCATGTTCATCAACACCATCTCGGGCAAAGAAAGGCGAATGGGTTGATGTAGATTCTAGAGAGTTGTGCTGTAAGTATTTAATTACCGTTTTTCCTTTTTTTGATATTAGTTATTTAATGTAATATCCTAATGACAATTTTTTTGACAATGGGTGTTCCACGAGGTTTATGGCAGCGCCGCCAACAAAGCAACTCAAGACGGATTTCGCCTCGGCCCGGATTTGCCGACGCAGATTGAGTTGTCTGCCGAGGCTGCGGGTGGGCTAAGAAAGGGCCGTGTCCAGGACTCGGTTCCTTTAGTGATGTGGTAAAGACAATGAAGCAAGGCAGTCAGGCGGTGTCGCAGTCATACATGGTCCAAATGCGGAGCGAAATGGAAGAAGATTTTAAGAAAAAACTAGCCGACCAAAAAAGAGAATTCAAGATGAGGGAAAAGAAGAGAAACAAGGGTCTAGCTAGTATGTTCAGCTGAAATTTTTATCAAATAGGCACCGAGGTTGTATTAAGTGCCTACGAGATAGAGGGCAAATTGAGGTTGCATCTTAGACGATGAGTTAGAATCAGACTATGACGACGATCCTTTAACTGTCGATGATGTTTTGGGGAGTCAATAGACTATTTAGTTAATTTTGTATCAATTGGTAACTATTGTTAGCTTTTAATGCTTTTTTTATTATAAGTTTTGTGATTATTTTGGAATTTACATTTTTGCTTATGTTTTCTGTTGAAATGGAAGAGAGCTGATTGGTTTATGTTTTGTTTTGAATGGAAGATAGCTGATTGTTTTTACATGCGAGGGTCACGTTATATAGTGACCACAGTTTACATTCTTGGAAAATTGGCTTCATACTAGCCAGACGAGGCGACCGAATAGCGACCGTCTTAGGGTTTAGGGGTTAGGGGTTTAGCGGCGTAGTAGCGACAGTTTAGATCGAGGATTAATTGCGGCGAACGGCTGACGAACCATTCTTTGCCGTCGTTATATACGGTGACGGATATATACCGGTCGTACTTGATTAGGTAAATTATCCCGATTCCATTTTTTTATAAAATAGCAAAGTTTTTTAAAGATATATAAAAACCTGAATAGTGAAACAAGTAAAACGTATACTTATACATATGTACACATTAACCTGAATAGTGAAACAAGTAAACTTATACCTTTTGACAAAATACCTGTATAGACCTGAAGCAGAACAATTCAAGTATAACATTTGTGTTGACATTTATGTGAATTATTAAGTAGTGTAACTAAAATTTTAATAAATGCTCATTAATGATGAAATAAAATAGGCAAAAGGTTACTATATATCTTTAAAAACCTCGCTTATAAAAAACGGAATCCGGGAAAATAATAGCGACCGAATATGCCGAAAGGGTCGCTATTCGGTCGCTAATGTTACATGCCGAAACGGCATCGTATTGTCAAGTGCGTTGGATCTTTATTTTCAGAAATTTATAAGTGTTCAGATTTTCTTCTGAGCGACCGAATAGCGAACGAATATACCAGGGCGGTCGCTATTCGGTCGTTATACGTCATGCCGAAACAGCGTCGTAATGTCAAGTGCGTTGGATCTTTATTTTCAGAAATTTGTAAGTGTTCAGATTTTCTTCTGAGCGACCGAATATACCAGGGTGGTCGCTATTCGGTCGTTATACTTCATGCCGAAACGGCGTCGTATTGTTAAGTGCGTGGGATCTTTATTTTCAAAAATTGGCAAGTGTTCAGACTTTCCTTTGGGCGACCGAATAGCGACCGAATATGCTTAGGTCGACCGAACTGGGACCTCGGCTGATCCGACCAAAACCTACAACTCTCTGTTTCGGTTCGGTCGATCCGAGGAATGCTCGGATGATCCGAGCAGGCGGTCGCTATTCGGTCGCTATCTTTAAATGCCGAAAGCGACATCGTCTTGTCCGGTCGCGCGGGATCTTTATTTTCAAAAATTTACAAGTATTCGAGACATTCTTACAGGCGGCCGCACAGCGATCGAATGTGCCATTACTGGTCGCTATTCGAGTCGCTAAACTTAAATGCCGAAAGCAGGCGTCGATCACATCCGAGTGCGTGGGATCTTTATTTTCAAAAATTTACAAGTGTTCAAACTCTCTTTTGGGCGACCCGAATATGCAGTGACGGTCGCTATTCGGTCGCTAAATTTAAATGCCGAAGCGAGTCAAATCATGCCGGTCGCTGGGATCTTTATTTTTACCCTCCCCTTTACTGATTCTGCGACCGCGATTTCTAACTCTACCACCATCTCCTCTAGTGATTTATTCCAAAATCTACCTTGAAACTCCACCCTCACCCCATCACCACCACCTCCGGCAACTCGAGACAGGGCGCCACCACCTCCAGGCATCCGCAAGACTTCCCCAACACCTCCAATTTTAGTTGGGTGTTTGGTGAGAATCTCTTCATCTCTATTTATTATAATGTTATTAATGTCAATATTTATGTTCTCTTATATATCATTTATTCTTTAGCTTAATCAAAATGTGGTATAAGGGAGCAAAAAAATTCTTGAGAGCACAAATTGTTCACAAAGAATCAAATTTTAGGGCAATTTACCTTTTATTAGGTTTACAACATACCATTTATTTTTTGCATATTAAATGATGATATGAAAGTGGCAAAATTTTATGCTTCTTTGTATTATCCCAATGATTTTATTTCTTTGTATTATCTCCCATGATTTTATTTCTTTGTATTATCTCTCATTATTTGATATCTTTGTATTATATTGCAACAAACAAACAATCTAATGTTGAAAATAATCGAAAAAGTTGACAAATTTTCATTTAAAATAGTAGACAAGATGCCAAATCATCAAAATAACATTCAAAGTTAATATGCATTTAATTATTAAGTCTTTGTATACGCAGATATTGTGTTTGTAATGGAAGACCGTAGTTGGATGTATATGGATTCGAATAGTGGACCTCGTCATAGTCAAGAATTTATAGCGGGATTGAAACGATTTGTGGTTTTCGCAGATTAGTTCGATCTGCTAATGTACAAATAGATGGGATTAGAGTGTCCTTGTAGGGGTTTGTAGGAATAAGTATTTTCATATGCACGATCTCTGTGAAGTATCACCTTGTTATGAACGGATTCGTGTCTAACTATTATAATTGGACATGTCATGGTGAGGCATTCATTCCCATGCCTCAAATCCCGTTTGTTCATGAAATAGATAATTATAAAAGACACACGATACCGAACAATTATCGAGATATGATTATTGATGCTTTGCGGGACCAAGTTTTAATGAGCGTGCAAAATAGGGGACGTGGAAGAACCTCGATCCAGAGGCACAAAAATTCTATGACATGTTGAAAAGGCTGTTGATAGCCCAGCTGCATAATAGTTGTACAAACCATTCCATGACTTTCAATGACTCGCTGAGATGTTGAGCATTAGGTCCGAAGACAACTTATACGAAACTATGTTCCTTAGAGTTAGAGATTATCAAAAAATTACCGATACTGATGAAGAGATCGGTAAAGAAGCAAGGCGAGGGGACGGGATCATAGTTGGGCTAAACGTAGTATATTTTGGGACTTACCTTATTGGCGGACACTTTTGATAAGACACAACATTGATGTCATGCATAATGAAAAAAACGTGTTTGATAATGTCTTTAACACCGTGATGGACGTGAAAAGGTAAAACTAAAGACAATGTTAAAGCTAGAGCGGATGTTGAAAGGTATTGCGATCGTCAGGGAATTGAATATTAAACAAGATGGCGAGGTAAAGCAACAAAACCCGAAGGCATGTTTCACTCTTACCAAGCCTAAAAAAGAAATGGTTTTGCGGTGGGTTAAAAGAATTAAGGCTCCCGGATGGATATGCATCGAATTTGGCGCGATGCGTTGATATGAAAAGAGTTGAAAATGTCTGGAATGAAGAGTCACGATTCTCATGTATTCATGGAGAGACTTATCCCTATAGCACTTGAGAAGTACTACACGGCAAATGTTTGAGGACCACTTGGGTGAACTTAGTACGTTCTATAGAGATTTGTGTTCCCCCCAAAGTTGAGTGTGGCGCATATGCAAGAATTGGAGGACACTATCGCTATTTTATTATGCAAGTTAGAGAGAATATTTCCTCAGGGGATTTTTTGATGTGATGGAACACTTGCCGATTCACCTTCGATCACGAAGCGAGGTTGGTGGCCGATGCGGTTTAGGTGGATGTACCCATTCGAGAGGTAACAACCATTGTCTTAAGTTATCTCATCTTTGTATTATATTTTTTCATGTACGTATTTACAATGTGATTAACTACATATGTTTTAATTAGATACTTGCACCATCCGAAAAAGAAGATAAAGAACAAGGCTAGAGTTGAGGGGTCGATTTGCAATGCATACTTGGTCGAAGAAAGGCTGCTACATTTTTTAGCTATTATTTCGAACCCACGTGAAAAGCGAGAGTTACAACCATTGGGCGAAATGATGGTGAAAGGCGAGATTAGCGGACGAGATGTATTATCAATTTGCAACTTACCCGGAAGATCATTTGGAAAAAAAAGAAAGGATTTTATTAAGCGATAAAGATTATAAAATAGCAATGAATTATATCTAATGAATTGTGAAGAGGTCGAACCATATCTTGATAAAGTAAACTTATCTATTTGCTTCATTTTTGTTATATAATTAAAAGTGGCCAAATAATAATATTGTCATTTAATTTGTAACTCGGGAAATTTGTTAGTCAAGTAAATGAACAAACCCATGAGATAATGGAGGAAGAACTTCAAAGTCGGGTTTATAATGATTTTTCCAAATGGTTTGGAACTCATGTAAGTTGGTATTGTGTAGAAATGTACTTGTAATAAGAATGCATAATTAAAATAATTTAACTTTTATTGCTTTCAGCGAGATACATAGCCTTGGGGAAGATTAGAAATTTTGTTGAAAAAATCTCTCTTGGGGCCAGTCAAGGAGAGTGATGTCATACTGCAGGTTACTTTGTTAGCGGTTATAGATTTCACACCAAAGCCCGCGACGATGGAAAAGGAGCGACAAGCAGCGGGGTATGGGTTAAAGGAGATTATTACGGTGAGTTGAAGCAAGTAATTGAGGTTGAACTTCTTTGGAATACGACCAAAAAATTATTCTTTTCAAATGCAGTTTGGTTTGATTCTACTCCAAATCGAGCTTTAAGAGTGCATCCTCAATATAAACTTGTAGAAATCCATAGGGAAAAAGAACCTACCCAGGGGTTCACGATCCATTTGTATTTGCCTCCCGATGTCAACAAGTCTACTACACACCTTATCCGGGTAGTAAGACATCATCTAGGAGCTGATTGGTTGGGTCGTATGTCGTTCGAAACCACGTCTATTTGGCGTTCACGGTGTTCACGTGCCGTGTCGGGGCGAAAGTGCGCGTTGAGGAGACGAGTCGCATTGATCAGACTATTGCTTTGAAGTTGGTCAACTTGCACAGCCGGTCGGGGAAATTGAAGTTGTACTTGTGGCGATGCGAGCAGTGGTTATGAAGATAATGGCGATGGCGATGATGAAATTATGTCGGAAGATGACAATTACGAAGAAGAGGATGAATTAATGACCGATGATGATTTAGAATGATTAAGATTTCTCGCTTCTCTTGGAATTCCACATATTGAAAGTGAGTCATATTTGTTGTTTTTTTTGTACTTTATTACGATAAATTAATTGTCATATTGTATAACTTTTTAACATAATTCAAAGTAGAAATTTTATTGTCATAATAATTTGATTCTTAAATTTTGCAGATTGCAACTCATGCATTTTCAAGGATATGCGTATGAATGACATCAAGGAGTTTATGAGAAATGCACACTTTGATTGTAAGTTTTGATAAATGAAATAAATTACTTTGAACATGAGTGTTGCAATGTAATGTGCACACTTTGATTGTGAGTTTTGATAATTCAAAGTGTGCACTTTGAATGTGAGCTTTGTAATGTAATGTGTACACTTTGATTGTGAGTTGTAATGTAAGGTGCACACTATGATTGTGAGTGTTGTTATTCAAAATGTACACTTTGATTGTGAGTGTTGTAATAAGAAGTTTGCACTTTGATTGTGAGTATTTAATGTAATGAGAATTGATTGTGAGCATTTTGATTGTGAGCATTTTGGTTATTAGCATTTTGGTTGTGAGCATTTTGGTTATTCTTTGCTATTCTTTGCTATGTGTTACGTAATAGGGGATTTAATTAAATTAAATTTTTTATTTTTTTTAAATAACAACAATTTAGCGGCGGTACATACCGTTGGTATTGATCAGCTATATGGTGACCCTCTTTTCAGATTGCTAATTATCACGTCGTTCACGGGGACAAGTCGAAAAGTCAACGAGCGTTGAGAATTCGATCGGTATTCGGTCGCTGCCCTACCAACGAATATTCGGTAGCTAACGTTTCCGTCGGTATTCGGTCGTTAACGGAGTCAAAGTCAAAAGTCAACAATGTTGACCATTGGTCGGTACATAGAGACCAATATTCGGTCAGCTAACGTTTACGTCGGTATTGATCGTTAACGGTCAAAAGTCAACAATGTTGACCATTGGTCAGTATTCGGTCGGTGCATAGAGACCCGATATTGATGCACTCGCGTTCCGTCGGTATTGATCGTTAACCGAGTCAAAAAGTCAACAATGTTGACCATTGGTCGGTATTGATGCATGCATGGCGACCCGATATTGATCGCTAACGTTTAAGTCGGTATTCGGTCGTTAAGCGAGTCAAAGTCAAAAGTCAACAATGTTGACCATTGGTCGGTATTCGGTCAGTACATAGCGACCCGATAGTCGATGCGCTAACTTTTACGTCGAAATTCGGTCGTTAATTTTCTTATGCGGCATGAAAAATATACGACCATGTCATTCGATCGTTAATCGGTCGCTAAGCGAGTTTAGCGGCGGAAATATCGTCAGCTATTACTGCAGTTTTCTTGTAGTGCCTCACGGTCAGGGTTACAAATCTGGATCGTGAATAATAATATGGGCTCAACTTCGAATTAAATGTCACTGATACCATGTTAAAATTGACTCAAGTCTATCTCAATCGCTCAACAGGTACGTCAAGAGAGGAAATTGCCCAAATCGTATAAATTTTAAATATGCAAGTTAGTTAACGTGGGAATTTTCAACTCATAATAAAACATGAAGCTAAAATTACAAAAATCGGCATCTCGTTTTGTAAGAAGACCCTCATACCGGTTTGTAGATGATGGATTCAAGAGAGGTCGCCATCCCAAAACACGTGATTTGTAAGCCCTAAGGGCGAACGAACTCTGTTTTTGATATTGGACAAACATTTGATGTTGTGTCTAATGATCTTAATCTTTGTGATAGAATATTGGAAATCTTGTAGGAAGCTCTAAGTACTTCAATCAAGCACATGTTCAAGATTCGAAAGTCATACTATTCGAGGTTCATCTATGAAGATTGAAGATTGAAGACTTAGTTTGGTTAGTTTAGCTTTGTCGTCATTAGTCGTAATCTTTAAAGCTCTAACCAAAGCTCTTATGAACATAAGCTTCTCACTCTAGTCTTGCATACATGATTTCATAAACACGTTTTCAAAAGGCAAAAGTTTCAAATGTGTTCTTATCCAAAAGCCTTTGATTTCAAGTATAAGTCTTTTAGAAAAGTTTTCCAAGTATTCTTATTTGTTATCTTTTAGGAAAACCTTTTTAGACTTTAAAAGACTTTAAAAGATTTCAAAACGTGTGAAAAATCACTTTGGAAGTTCGGTCAACCGAGCTCAAGTTCGGTTGAACCGTCGAGAAACTGAGAGCAGAACAAAAAAAGGTTCGGTTGACCGTGTGATGGTTCGGTCGACCTAAGCCCTGGTTCGATCGACCGAACTCGAGGTGAAGTGGATCCCGAAGGCTGTCTTCGGTCAACCGAAATTGCTCGATGGTCAACCGAACTCTGTCTTTTACTAGCCGTTTCGACCCAGTTGGAGACTCGATTTTTCAAACCAAATTTGAAATGTATATATACTCTAAAGCTGAAAATCATTCTAAGACTTTGACAAACATAAAACATTGATATCTTATCAAGTCTAAAGACTTTCAAAGCAAAATACTCTTCATCCTTATGATCTAAAGCATTCAAGAGTATTCTTTCAAAAGCAAGACAAAGAGTGGACTTCATATGTTCAAGAGCTAAATTGTTTTGTGCTTCAAAGGTATTAATCTTTCACTTAAAAGAGTGAACAACCTTGTACTTAACCTTTCTTAATTCCCTTTCTTAGTGATAGGGTTATTATTGTAAGTCCTACTTTGTGTGGGCATCCTTTGGTTGTAAAGTCCTACTTTGTGTGGGCAATTGTAAAAGTCCTACTTTGTGTGGGCATCTTCTTAGTGAAGTGTTTGAAATCCTTGGGTGCGGCTCAAGGTAGTGGAGGTAGATTCTAAGTGAATCGAACCACTATAAATCCTTTGTCTTGTTGATTGGGTTTTGCTTTAGCCTTTGTTCATCTTGCTTATACTTTCACTTGCATTGCAAAGATTCGAAAAAAAAGTTGTCAAGATTAGTTAAAACCCAATTCACCCCCTCTTGTGTTTTACAATTGGTATCGAGCTTCGTCTTCAATTTTAGTTTAACCACTAGAAGTAAAGATCGTGGCCGGTATTTCCGCTTTAGCCTACCAAGAGGGTTCTTCTACAAATAGACCACCACTCTTTGATGGAAACAACTATAATGCTTGGAAAAACCGATTCAAGATATATGTGTGCTCCATTGATTATTCTCTATGGCATATATTTGAAGAAGGTCCTTTTATTCCATTGAAGATTGTTGATGGTACTTTAATTTGTTATGGGGTATGCTTATTATCTCTAATTTGTTATGCTTATTAGGTAATTTGTTATAAACATCAATAAGAATTAGGACCCTAATCTTTGCTAATTGGACGATGAAATTGAACCAAATCAGTAATTAGTCTTGAAGGGCTTGTAAAATTTGAGATGAGAAACAACCCAGCAAATGATCCAGCAACAGCAACCGAGATTATCAAACAACTAAGGCTTAAAATTTGTAGGCCGAGCCATTTGGAACTCCATTTTGGTATTTTCTTCTGCACAA
This sequence comes from Vinca minor, assembly GCA_026122235.1. Classification (NCBI taxonomy): domain Eukaryota; kingdom Viridiplantae; phylum Streptophyta; class Magnoliopsida; order Gentianales; family Apocynaceae; genus Vinca; species Vinca minor. The sequence goes on from JAOCZM010000135.1 coordinate 40,480, forward strand.
TATACATTTTTACTAGGAAGTAAACAGTTAGAGACCAAAATCCAAAAGCTCCAAGAATTCCCACAACGTCGTTAAAGAAGGGCATAGGCATTGAAATGACTGTGGTTACAATCACAAAAATTGTTCGCCAAACCAATCTGAAAAGGTTAAGTTTGAATGGCTTGAAATTGAAGATTGGGATGTCAATTTCCTTTGTAATTAATTTGCTGTTGGGGTACCATTCCAGAGTCGTTTTTTCGACAAAAGCAAAAAGTTGACAATAGACCTGTATGCACCAACAAGGTGAACAACAATGACAACATTAGCAATGTCAAGAAGCCAATATGGGTTATAGAATTCAAAACCAGTTAGAAGATTTCCAGGGGCAAAGTCTCCAAAAGAAGCATAACCAAAGCAACCACACAACATATAGAAAACGGCTGTCACTATAACACTGGCAAGAGTCGCCTTGTTAATCTTTTTGAAGATGGTGGTGATTTGACCGTGCCCTGTTTTGTTATACAAAAGAAGATCAAATTGAAGCATCTTGTACTACAAACTTAGGAGGAGGATAGTAAAAGGGAAAATGACCTGAATTTCTATGAGAATCGTTGAGTAAGAATAGGCAAAAGCAATGGCTCCCAAGGCCTGAAAACTTCTCCATATCTTATCAGCTTGAGTCACTGTTCTAGTTTGAGTCACTGTTCCAATTTTTATTCCAGTCGGACTTCCCTTTATTTTGCCAATTTCTGTAGGCGGAAAAAATCGAGAAACAAAATTTGAAATCAATACCCGAAGACGAATTTTTGGATCGATATATAAGTAAGAACACTTTGATACCTGCAACTTTGGCAACACCAAGGCCAAGACCAATGGTAGAATAAATAAAGGACATGACTGCAGCAACAATTGAAAGCCACCAAATCTGATCAAAGTCTGGAATTTGGGACAAAAAGATTTCAACAACACCGAAAGCAATCATGCAAGGATTGCTTGAAATTTTGCAAGGATTTTTGCCTCCACTGGAATGAAAGCAATTCGACCTTTAGACAGCCCTGTTGAGTCAAAATTATTAGCTTCAATAATTAGACGTTCAAGATAAATAGCAAAAATTACGGAAGTAAATATTAAAATGTTTTTTTAAAAATAAAATACCAATATTATTATCTTAAATAGAATTAGTGGCATACAAGTTATATTTAAAATAATAATATTAGTATTTTAAATAACAAAACACTTTTGATTTTTCTTCCTTAATTTTCGGTACTTGTTCCAAAAGTATTATATTTAGGAATGGAGGTAGTAATTCGTTTCTTTGGGGGTTGGTTTGGCTTCTAAACTTACATCATACTTATAGCAAATGCAATGGTATATCCAACTGCAACTCCAAAAAGATTTATATATTAGATTGCCCCACATACTTTCACCTGGAATCCACTTGAAATATCAATTCCAAAAGGAAAAATTAGCCCTGAAACTTCTCCAGATGCTTGTTAATTTTTGCAAGATAAATAAGCAACGGTGGAAAACAGAATTTGTTGAAAAACCTCCCTATATATACATAAAGAATTTTTGTTTTGTCTTTTTGTCAATAAACTTTTATTTTAGTCCCAACTATTTTTGAATTACTGTTTTTGTCAAAATAATGTAAAACTAGTTATTTCCAGCCATTTTTTAACACTCGTTTTGTTTATAGTTGTCCGTCTTTATGATATTTTTTCAATTTAAATCTTTAACAATGAAAATACGTGCAGAACATATAGATTAAAAATGACAAAAAAATCACCAGTTTCACATTAATTTAATAAAAGAAATAGTTCGAAAATAATGTATGCATAAAAAAAGTTAAAATAAAACTTTACTTACGAAAAAAAAAGGGCAAAAATTATTTACGTATATTTAGAGAGGTGAAATTTACCAAGATTAGCTCGGACTGCATCCACATAGGTATAATTTCTTTGACCAGTATTAAAATCGCCAGACCTATAACAAGCGGCGAGAAGAGTGGACGTGTAATAAGTGACACAGGAGAACAAGAACATGGCGGTCGGGCCACCAATCCATCCCAGTTGTGCGGTGGCCCAAGCCAAAGACAACACCCCAGAGCCAATAACCGCAGTTATTATATGTGCACTTGCAGTCCACACAATGCCTGAATAAATTATTCTTTAGTTCACACTGAATGAAAAACCTCTCTCTCTCTCTCTCTCTCTCTATATATATATATATATAACAAATTTTGCTTTTTTTTTTTTGGGTAGAAAAGATAATAGAATAGAAGAGGGTTAAAAGCAGTCTAGTACAAAGGAATCGCTATTTTGAACTACTGGACTGGCCTATTTACACTCTCTGTGTATCAACAACAATACCAAACTTCTTCTTCTCTTCCTCTTAAGAAAATTCTATTTAGAAATTTGAGCTCACATACAAACCAATGTGAAGAAAGAGAGAAAAAAATCCTTCTAATAAAACAATTGTCTTTCTAATCATATGTTTATGTACGGATAAACAAGATTTGTGTGATTTTGGATTTTAATTTTGCATGATGCTTTTTTGTTTTTGTTAGTAAATTTTTATTCTAACTATTTTTATACATGAATTATTTTTGAATTAGTGATTTTTGTCAAAATAGTGTAAAGCTAGTGATTTAGTCACTTTTGAACACGTGTCCTGTATATGTTTATCAGTTTTATTGATATTTCTGTCAATATAATTTTTTAACACTGAAAATATGTGCATAACGCGTAATTTAATTCAGAGAGTGTATACCAGTTCTTTTGAGCTTTCCATCATCATCCAAACGACCTTGCTTTGGAATTTGGTGGCGGTTCTGAGCCTTGTCCACCATCTTTTAACTTCGGCGAGAGAGAGAGAGAGGCGCTGATATTTTCTTTAACCTCGGGGGAGAGAGAGAGAGAGAGGGGGGCTGATATTCAGGATGCATGTAACAGTTCTTTATATATAGAGAGAGAGAGAGAGAACATGAGAAAAAAATCCTATAGTCCAAGTCAGCGTCAAAAACCGTTTCCGCGTTAGCTCTCTCACAAGCTTCCTTCTTCTGAAGACTATTATCTCCTGACTATATTCAGGATGCATGTACCTTGTGTTGTTTCTTCTTTTAGTTATTTTTTATTTTTTTATTTTTTTTATTTTTTTATTTTTCTTCTTTTGAATCACTACTACTTCTTCTTTCCAATTTCCTTATTCTTCTGAAGACTATATCTCCCCCTTTTTCCAAGATTTTGAACAACCCACTCTTGATTTCAATTTCAATTTGAACCCATCTTCTCAAATTAATCTCTCCAAAAAGAGGAAAATAATTGGTAATGAGACTAATAATTTCTTTGAAGAAGTTTTTAACAATTATTTGAATTTGGATAATTATCTTCAAGAAAATCCTCAAAGCCTCGCAAATTCTCCAAATTTTCCGGGTTCTGAAAGAGATCAATTGAAAATGAAGCCAGATAGTAGTAGTATTAGATCCGGATAAAAAAGGGCTCGTCGAGAATCGCCAGAAACCGAAACGACATCGCCAGCTGGAGTGGGAAGCTCTCAGAGAAGGTTATGGGTGAAGGATAGGTCTAAAGCATGGTGGGAGCATTGTAATAGTAAATGTTTTCCAAAGGAAGAATTTAAAAATGCATTTCGAATGAGCAAAGCAACTTTTGATATGATTTGTGAAGAACTTGAATCAGTAGTGACTAAAAAAGATACCATGTTGCTATTAGCTATTCCGGTTCGACAAAGGGTTGCTGTTTGTATATGGAGATTAGCCACAGCGGAGCCTCTTAGGGAAGTATCTAAGAGATTCAGGTTAGGAATTTCGACTTGTCATAAGTTAGTTCTGCTATAAGGAATGTTCTGATGCCTAAGTTCTTACAATGGCCTAATGAGGGGGAATTAAAAGGGATTTGAAGTTTATTCGGGGATTCCTAACGTTGGTATCAGAAGACTTCTTATTCGATTACGGTTCAAGGGGTTGTTAATTCTAATGGAGCTTTTACTGATATATGTGTTGGATGGCCTGGTTCAATGACTGACGATAAAGTTCTTGAACAATCAGCACTTTATCAAAGAGCAAACAGAGGACTTTTGAAAGATGTTTTGATTGTTGGGAATTCTTGATATCCATTCATGGATTGGTTATTAGTACCTTATACAAAGCAAAATCTTACTTGGACTCAACATGCTTTGAATGAGCTTGTTGTGTTTTGCATAACATATGTGAGATGAATAATGAAGGACTTGGTGATGATTTAAGGTTTGATTTGTTTGATGATGAAGTTGTCCCAGAAAATGGTGTTAGGTCTATCAATGCACTTCAAGCTAGAGATCAGATTGCTCATAAGCTGCTACATCATAATCTAGAAGGCACAACTTTCATATAGTTTTGTTTAGTTTAGTTTAGATTTTTTTTTTTTTTTTTTCGTTTGATTTTGATCAATTTCATGGTTCTTTCATGGCTTATTGTAGTCATGTAATAGAATAAAAAATCTCATTGTAATTCTTCCAGATATTTGTAGGCAAATTTTTTTCGAGTTTGATTAATATATGGATATTTTGTCCTGAATTTGCCCATTGCAAATTGTTTCTCTATTTTCTTTTTTGTTAATAAAAAATTAAATCGCGATAAATATTATTTGCAGCTATTTCAGAAACTTACTCGCTGGAGAAGTTTCTTTCTCTGAATTGAGCTAACCGTTGTGAATTAGTTCCTGCTATTCTATTTTCAATCCAATTTTAGTGCTAATGACAATTTTGCTAGTACTATGTTGAAAGATCGTTAAGTCATTTAGGTTGACTGCTGAGTTATTAACTATCAGTAAAAACAATTTATTTAAACAATACAATATGATCAAATATTCCAACAACTAAAATTACTTCAATTAGTATCGAAATCAAAATTAGTTATCAGAATCAGAATCAAAATGATGTTTTGCCTCCCACCTATATTTGTATTAAAAAAAAAGCAATAGAGAAGCAGCATGCATGTATTGTTATGATTCCCTACTAATCAGAGAAGTTTCTTGTGTGAAATAAGTTTCTTGTGTGATTGGGGAAGACTAATAAAGGCAATTTACTGGTCAACAAACATATGGTTTTTTCTTATTGGCCAAGGACGTTTTTCCGGTGAATTATATCACAATTACCTTAATCGGATCTTACGTGAATACTTTTATCAGAAAATCAAAACCAATACATTATTGACTAATTTTTCTAAAAAGTGTTCCCGTTACTTTGCCTAATATCCAGCAGTACTTTTTACTTTCAATCTGTTATTTTGATCTACACAATAAACGAACTTAGGTTAATCGGGCTCATGTAAAAATTAGATTATACTCCTCTGAGACTGTGGTGCCCAAGGATTGTGGAAACGCAATCCTGAGAGCACTCGTGACCTATCCCACTGGTAGAGACTTTCCTAATTGAATTTTTGTCAGGTTAAGGCAGATTGAAAGCAGGAGGAATATAAATCTAAATTCTTACTTGATCCTAGACTAGAAAAGAGAAATTTACATTTTAAATCTCATTAAGACACTAAATAAGATAAAAATGGATTTATGGAAATTTAAAGTTGGATTTCCTTGAATATTTGGAAATTTAACTTTTAAATCTCCTTGAATCTTTTAACCTGTTATTGAAATAGTATTTTAATAATTTTCTACTTTATTTATAATTTGAAACTAGGAAGAAATACTAGAATTTTAATTACCTTACTTTCTTTCAAGAAATTTGATTAGTTTATGAAACTTTCACCTAAAAAGGAATTTGATTAAGCTTATGTAATTTTTAAATGGAAAAAAGGAGGTTAATTAAATTGAATGGATTTCTACAACTTTTAAGAATTTGAATGTTGTTTTATAAAAGTCTAGTAGAAAAACAATAAAATAAATAAATAGATCAAGTCCCCAAGTCTATTTTATCACCAAGTATGGAAAATACTAAGAATAATAATAATAATACTAGTAATAACTGTAATATAGCGGAAAAAGAAAAACAGATAAGTATAACAGATAATAATAGTTAGAATATTAACTATAAGAATAATAAACAAAAGAGGAAAGAAAATAAAATAGGAAGAGACAACTTGCTGTGATGATGGTGGTCAGCGGCGGCAGGACGGCGCCGGCGGCGGAACAGCATGGCGGCAGCGGCAGTTCAGAGAAGGAAATAGCCAAAAATAAAATAAAATTTAAAAGATAATAAAAGTTAAATTTAGGGATTTAGAGATTGGAAGAATTGGGGGAGAGAGAGAGAGAGAGAGACAAACCTGAGAAGGCGAGAGGGTGACAGTGACGGAGGAACAGCGGCGGCAGTGGTGGCTGGCCATTGACGGCGACCGGAGACCTGAGACGGAGAAGACAAAGCCGAGAAGGGATAAAGCAAAGTAAGAAAAAAAGAGAGAAGTGGCGGAGGCGGCAATCCGCGGCAGAAATGAGAGAGAGGAGAGAAGAGGAAAAAAGAGAAGAAGAAAAAGAACAGTGAAATTTAGAAATAAAGATTAAATTAGGGATATAGGGATTTTGGAGTTTAAGAAAAATTAAAGTAGAGAGAAGAAGAAGGAAAAGAAAGAAGAAGAAAAAGAACGGTGGCGGGGGGAGGAGCTCGCAAAAGGGTAAAAAAAAAAAAAGGGTAGAAAAGCTACTGGGAAGGGGATATCGATGAAGAAGAAGAAAAAGGGGACTAATCTAGTGCGGGTGACATTTTTGGTTAGAAGTAGGGATTTAGGAAATATCTAGTAAGGACTTAAAAGACAAATAATTATTATTACATAAGTCCTATAAAAATTATTTGAATTGCAACAAAGTATAAATTGTCTACTTTATATTCTTAATATTTAATTGGGCCAAAAATATAAAAGAAAACATTACCGAAAATTATTAAAATAAAATATGTCAGATAACTTATATTCAGAGTCCGAAATAGCTTTTGGAAATTACATTTTAGTCCCTATAATTTTATATTTCACTTTTAAGGCCTGTTTAAGCCTATGAACCATTTCGGAAAATTTTATAAGACTAATCGTAATATATATGATATATTTATGTCTTCAAAAGCATTGAAATATCGTAGGATAAATATTTACATTTTAGTCCCTGAACTTTAGAAATTTACACAAAAGACTCAGAAGCCTAGAAACTTTGTCTGAAGAGTTTTAGGCATATTAAGTCTTGCATATCATTAAGTTTTATAAGTATTTCCGAAAGGGTTGGTATTTGCAAAATAGGTACAGATCTTGAAGAAAGTACAAACGGTAAGAGGCTAAGGTGAGTTTCATCTCAAAACCGGGAGAACTTGTTTTATAAATGTGTTTTATGGAAACTTTTTATAAATAAAAAAATTACAATATTTCTTAAGAGAATTTTGAAAAGTATCTACGAAAAAAAAGAGAAATTGTTTACAAATGAAAAAGTTACTGATATTTCTAAAATATGATTACGAAAGTATATACGAAAAGTAAATGAATGCCAACTATGGAATATTCTTTGGAATTATGATCGAAAATGGTGCTTACTACTTTGCACACATAAATGGTAGCCCTTTCTACAGACCATTGGGGGGTATGCACTGGTACGAGGCTGGTCACTCATACAAGGGCATCTCGCACCTTTGGTTGTGGTTACTCTGTTAATCTCATGGGATCCCATACTGTGTGGAAGCGTTAGGGGCAGGGAAAGCAACGGGCTGACTGTATCCCCTACGTTACCACATATGGTTTTCAATATACCTGCTGACATGTCTCTGGATTAGGAGGTTTAACTCAGGAGCTGTTAGCTTACCAAGCTGGCGGTACCCCCAGCTTGTGGTTACATAATTCTGAAAGTGGGGATAAGGTTGAAAATTGTGAACACGTCTGGAGTAAGGCTGGTATTGACTAAAGAGTTATTGACTTGGCCGGTAATGAGCTCTTTTTACCCGGAATGGTATTTTTATTCCGGTGGATATTTCTGAAATTGAAAAGAAAGAATATCCCATATAAAGGATATTTTCTAAAATGAAATAATTTCTAAATTGTTTTGGAAAAAGAAAAGTATTTCTGAATAAAGAAAGTTTGTCCGTGTCTTCAAAATAAAATGAGTTTCAAATCACTGGCACACACACTTCACTTTGGGAACTCACTTTGGGTTATTTATAGCCCACCCTTTCTCTGTTTTCTGTTTTAGTTCTTGCGAGATTGAGTGGATAGAACAAGAACATTACGAAGGGTAGAGTTGAACCGAGACTTGAGTCGACGCTAGACACAAACCCAAATTAGAATATTTTGGTATCGAGTCTGCGTGAAAGCTTGGGATTAGAAATCCGTACATGGGTTTCGAGTCAAAGACCGAAGTCAACTTAGAAGCCATAGAATAGTTTAGAAAATTTTTATCCACATGTAATTTATATTGTAAAAATATAGAACCCGATCTGCAGAGAGGCACTGCGGCACACTCGAGCCAGAGAGGGTTGGGGTGTCACACATAGTACATCACTAAACATAATTAACAAAAGTAACACTACATTAATACATCCAAAAGAACTACTACATGAAATTAACAAAACCTAAACGAAACAAATTACACTACAAATGGATTTTGCAAGCGGGAGCAGATTTACCAACAACAAATACCTTCAACGGACCAAGCATCTCCAAAGAACCCGGTGCAAATGCTTCACTAGGTTCTTCGCTAATGCAAAGTAGCAAAAGTTAAAGTACCGCCATTCCCCAAAAAAAAACTTCTTCCTCAAAGCTGGTAAAAATCAATACAAAAACATCCCAAACTCTTTTCACAAACAAACATCCCAGCAGCAATCTTCCAACACCAACAGAGTCGGATTCATCATCCACCCATAAAAAATTTATCAATAAACATCAACTTACCTTCACTAACACGCAACTCGTGCTTGGTAGTTGATTAGACTGTAAATTTTGGAATGGGTTCATTCGCCGAAGTATCTGCGGAGAACGAGAACGTTTTCCAGTGGAAGACATTTTTTCCTTTCTTTTTGTGATTTCAATCTAAGAAAAATTTTAGCCTTCTTCCTTTAGACATCCATGAAGAAATGATATTTATAGTGTAAAATTCTTTCCCCAAATTAAAAAAAAAAAATGGTGTGTGATGATGGATTGATTTGATATTGAGAGAGTTGTAAGCGATACAAATTCAGAGATTTTTGGGGAAGAAGATGAATGCATTGTTCTGGTGTTATTGTTCGTTTTGTGTTCTAGTGCAAATTTTTTATTTTTTTTTTAATGAATAATGGAAAGATTAGAGAGATGGGATGGGATTTGGGCTAATCAAGAGAGAAATATGGGGGATTTGACACTGATAGATACCCGAGATAGACATCATCATTACCATAGGCATTATTACTCTCGAGATTGGCAACAAATATTACTCTTGGAACTCTCAAGTCAAATTCTCGGGTTCCGATTTTTTTTCTTGTAACCTCCGTCGAATATATACGTGCTATATATTTTCCTGCGTTTTTCTTGTAAACTAAGCCAGTTTGCATGGATGGCTTGGCTATAGAATGTGGGGATTTCAAAAAGATGGGAGGTCTCAAGTTCATTTCCTTTAGCCTCTTTTTTTTCTAACAAGTTTTATTTAATTATGTACATTTTAGTAAATAATACATTCGATTATTCATCCTAATTTTAGTTGATAAAACTTGTAATTATATACTATCAAGTGTGTTTGAAATTGTAATGTTTAATATAATTTTACAAATGAATTGAATCTTAATTTAAATTAGCACATTATTAAATAATAATTTCTTCATTAAACACTTATAACTTAACGTTTGTATACTTTTTTACTTTATATATACATAGTTCAATCAAAGAGTGTCCTTCTACTATATGAGACAATTACTTATAAGAGTGATCATCAACTTATAATCAATATCTTTGTATAATATGTAATCTAGTATAACTTATAATGATCAATCAATTATAATAACTAATCTAATATAACTTATAACGATTGATCTTTAAATTTACACAGTACGATAAGATAGTATCATTCTTATGTATAAGACATTTATTTATTAGAGTGATCATCAAATTATAATCAATATCTTTGTATAACAAGTAATATAATATAACTAATAATGACCGATCAACTATAATAACTATAATAAGTAATCTAATATAACTTATAACGATTGATCTTTACATATACATTGTCCAATCAAATAGTATCATTCTTATGTATAAGAAAATTATTTATTAGAGCGATCATCAACTTATAATCAATATATTTGTATAACAAGTATTCTAGTATAACTTATAATGATAGATCAATTAAAATAAATAATCTAGTATAACTTTTAACGATTAATCTTTACATGTACATAATCTAATATAATACACACAGACGGGCGTACACCCCAAAGGGGAGAGTAGCAACCTCACAAGAGGAGGAGGAGATAACCCTAGAAAGGGAGACAATTTAAAGCATGCCCCACGTGCGGGCGAGAGTGTCGAGACCCACGACCTTAAGGTCGTGGGAAGACACGATTGCCCCACTAGGCTAAGGACCTTGAGATAACATTAATTATAATTAATACTCCAATCAATTTATTATACAAATTAATTTAGACAATTAAAATGTACTTATTAATTTACGTGGTCAATTCGTAAACTATAATAAAATAAAAAGTTTCATATGAAATTTATTGAAATACTACACACGGGCTGAATTTTCATATTTAAATTTTTTTTGGGGAGGGGGGGGGGGGGGGTTGTCCAGAATGTAATGATTTTTGTAGTACTTATGGTTGCAAATCTAAATTGTATAGGGATTTAGGGTTAGCAAATTGTGTAAATTTTCCCGTCCCGCCCCACCCCGTGACCTGTCACAAATTAAAAAAATCTCGCGACAGATCTGACCCGCACTACTTTTTTTTTTTTTTAAAAAAAAAATCATTAATCATTAAAAAATAAGTACAATTAGTATATTAAAATGAAAATTAAACACGATTAGGCCGGATAATAACAATATATTATAGATGGGGCAAAATGGGGAGGGCGAGCGGGGTGTATTGAGCAGTATGGATCCATTGGTCAAAGATAGCATGAGTCAAGCTCTAACAAAGAAGCAAGAACACAACCATGAAGACATTTTAGCTGATGATGTGGCAGTTATTTAGTGTAAATATCCCAGTTTGTTAGGGTGGTTTAAGTCGGTTTATTGGCTAATTAATGACCAGCTTTGTATAGGCCAGTTGGCACAGTTAGTTAGGGGAAGTTTTCTTTCATTTTATAGTGTATATATATGTGATGTACTTGACTTTTCAAAGTAATAAGAAAACAGAAAAATTTTCAACTTTCTTTTTCTTTTCTGGCTGATTTGATAAACTCAATAGGGTGGGGTGAGGCGAGGCACGAAATCCATACCCGATTGGTGAAGGGATTACGTAGGCGAAGCTCATTCAAAGCAGCGTAAGTCCTACACTAGAAGAATCAGCTCATACAAAGCGAATCGGAAAATTACAAGAAAAAGACTTACGTTTTGAGTTCAAGAATCAGATTCTTGAATGGAAGATGCTATCTTTATGGCTCGGATGCAATGATCGCCTTGAGTCCTCACTTGCGGAATTACTCCCTACCGGTATCCCACGCTGACAAAGCGGGCGGCGAATGCTAGCTCTCAGTTTTTACGAGTTTACGGAATTAGGGAGAAAATGAGTTATAACAAGAAATCAAATTTCTTGTGGGTTTTAGTATTTGAGTGAAAATCTCTTACGCTAGGGGTTTCGGCCAAGAGTGGTTTATATAGGGTATGAGAGTTTGTTCCCATAACCAACTCTCGCATCCTCAACTTCTCTCGGCAATGGGAGTCTTTAACTCCCACGTCCCTAGACTTCTGGCAGGTAGTGGGAGTCTTTATCGGATAATAACTCCCCACGTAATCCCAGGCTATTAACCAAATACCGAAAATGCCCCTTATCTATAATTCGAATAATAGCAGCTTTATTATTCCCGAGAAAAATAAATGTCGAATCTGATGAACCTAGAGCACATTCTAGATTCATTGAATGCGAGACATGATTCGATTAGCTTCGAAATCATGTGTGTGACCACTATAGTTCATACTCACGATGCTGTGATAAACAGTGACTTAGTAGTAGTATGTGTTCATAAATCACAAGCGGTCCCTACTAGCGAGGACAATGTGACTACCCAAAGTGAATGAATTTACGGTGGAGCCTAATATCAATCCACTATTTAATCCACTTTGTCTCGCGATATCCTAATTAAGCATAAGGCGTGGTAGTCGTCACCACTTATTAAGCTTAATTGTATTTATGCTCGATCTACTAGGGTAGTGTTCCGATAAATAGTATCGATAGCTCAGCTTTATCAGAATACGTTTGAGCGCGCGACATGCGTTTAGGCGGTCTTTCCCTGTCGAGGGGCGTGGATATCTCTCTCCAATAAGAGAGGGATGAATTCACTACAATGCCTCTTTCATTCAAGCCATGATACTGATCCAGATCATCGGTCGTATTGATTACTCGATTAAAAAGCGGCGTACTGGTGAGTCAAAAGCGTGGCTCCATTCATGCTAGAATCAATGGAGACATAAAGTCAAGGATTCTAAAATAGTATTGAGGAAGTATCTTATGACTAAGGACTGTGAAGTATTACTTCTACAACGAGATCAAATGTCCCGTCTGATGTATCGCTATATATTGCATCATGATATGATTTGTATTAAATTCTGCATGATTAGTAAAACGTAATAATCGATCGAAACGTCATCTTAGTTTTATTTCATTGTAAAATAGATTACATAAAAGCTAGGGACACAGTAGAATAGTAATTACATGCATGAAATGAGTTTCTTATCAAATCACGCATTTGATGTTACATAAGCAAAATTAGCTATTACAGTATGAAATCTTCGAAATAGATATAAAGCGTCTGACGTATCTTTAATGGTGCGAAGCATGCTACTAGCAATCGGTCCGCTTTTGATGTTGGGGTAGGGGCGGTCAGCATGTCAATTGTAAATCACTCAATAAAGGTCCAATGTCAGCACTGCGTGTTTGAGATTTCAAAAAATAGTATTCCCACCATGTCCGGTCCATTAAATGTTGGGCCCATCTGAATACAAAACAAACCAAATATTGGTAAACATGCTAAGTTGCTTCTGAGTCCGAGCTAAGTTTGAAATAAATTTGTAGAAGAATAAACCTAAGAGCAGAGAAAGGAAAATACAATCCTAGAACAGTCTCGTCTAATTAAATGCGAGAGAAATGTAGGAGACGAGTCTCACAAAAAGCGATTTTATGATTGAGTGGGTGACGCACTAAGAAAAAATATTTGGAATTTTTCTGCTGTATTGTATTGAATAGAATGAATAAGCAAGTTTACATCTAGTGTTATTTGTACACATGCTTAACAAAGTAACGGCCTATGCACTTGGCAAAAAAAAGTAATGTAACTGTCTATGCCAATTAAGCTAGTTTCTAACTAATTTCTAACTAATTACGAAAATATTGTTGATGCAAATGACGAAAGTACCCCAGCTAACAATGATGAAAAATATCTTTGGCTCAAATTGCTGAAAATTCCTATGATAGAAAATAACCCAAATACATAAAATGCCTAAAATACTATCGATATAAAATGACGGAAATACATTTATTGATAAATAATGAAAATATCATTTATAAGAAATGAAAAAGAATAACCATGATGAAAATACCACTCGTGTTAAAAAAATGAATTTTTTTACAATAAAGGGTATTTTCGTCATGTTGAAAAATGTGTGTTTTGACCATTTTAAACCAAGAGTATTTTCTTCATTTACATCAGAGTATTTTCATCATTTTGTAACTATTGACATTGATGTCATTCTAGACCAATGGCGCTTTCATCATTTTTAAGAAAGGGTATTTTCATCTTTTTGTACATGAACATTTTCATAATTTGTTTTTAAGTGAGTTAATTTTTTTTGACTAAAGATAATTTATTTATCTTGTATCAAGTACATATTTGCTATTGCACTGTGATAAGCAAATTCCACTTTAACAAGAGGTAGTTTTGTCATTTTACAACGAATGCATGCTTAAATATTGGACCATGAATTTTTTTGTCATATTACACAAAGGGTATATTTGGACCATGAAATTTTGTGTGTTCTATCAAAATGTTGCCAAGCTTCTCCCGTCCCAGTGGGTGATACATTATTCCCTCTTCACTCTCACTTTGTCGAGTGCCGTGTCATGTGTCTTGCGGTTTTCTCGGATGCATACAATCTTTGTAATCTAGGAGTAATTGGAAAATAATACATCTTTTTGCAAGCAATCTCTTTTTGTCGTGTATTTTTTGACTTCTTTTTCTTAATGTGTCTAGCATGGCCACAAAACTTGCATTCTCTACTCCCGACATCATCTTTCCAATACAACATGACAACAGTTAACACAAACATCAATCTTTTGCACCCGGTAATCCAAGGCCTTTAACCAATTTCTTCATTTGGTAAAAAGTCGTCTAAAGCATTATTTTGTGGAGGAAGCGCCTCTTTTATCAACTGCGCAAATTTATCTATTGTAGTTTCAGATGAGTTGTCTTCTGACTTAATGCTCAACATCCTAGCAGTCATTGAAAGCTGTGAATGGTTTGTACAACCATTGTACAGTGGGCTATCAACGACCTTCAACATGTCATAGAACATTTGTGCTTGTGGATTGGGAGGTTCTTCCACGTCCCTATTTTGATGCTCATTAAAACTTGGCCCCACAGCATCAATATCCATATCTCGATAATTGTTCGGTATCGTATGTCTTTTATAATTAATCATTTCATGAACAAACGGGATTTGAGGCATGGGAAGGAATGCCTCGCCATGACATGTCCAATTATAATAGTTAGACATGAATCAGTTCATAACAAGATGATACTTCACGATGTCGGGCATATGAAAATACTTATTCCTACAAACCCCCACAAGGACACCTAATCCCGTCAATTTGTACATTAGCGGGGCGAACTAGCTGCGAAATCCACAAATCGTTTCAATCCCGCTATAAATTTTTGACTATGACGAGGTCCACCATTCGTTGTCGAATCCATATACATCCAACTGCGGTAGTCCATTACAAACACAATATTTGCGTATATCAAGTCTTAATAATTAAATGCATATTAGCTTTTTTACCTTATTTTGATGATATCAAATGTAACAATTTTCTTAGTGTGCATTAACAAAAATTTCAATGTGAGAATAAAGATGAAATTTTACACCTAAACTAAAGGTAAAAAAGCTAGTAAACTTAGAAAATTTTGCCACTTTGATATCATCATTTATTATGCAAAGAAATAGAGTCAAATTCTTGGCTTTGAAATAAATAGAGAAAAAATTTGATTCTCGTATTTACCATGGCATATCATCAAACACCTTGTCTTCGACCCCAAAAACCAAAAAAATAAAAAGGTATGCCCTAAACCTAATAAAAGGTAAAATGCCTTAAAATTTGATTCTTTGATGCTAGAGAATAAATGGTACAAGAGCTTGAATATTGACATTAATAACATTATAATAAATAGAAAAGCTAAGATTCTCACCAAAAAACCCAACTGAAATCGGAGGTGGTGGGGAAGTCTTGTGGGTGCCGAAGGTGGTGGCGCCCAGTCTTGGAGTTACGGGAGGGTGGTGATGGGAGGAGGAAGGGGTTTCACGGTGAGTTTGGGGAAAATCGCGGAAGAGGTGGTGGTGGAGGTAGAAATCGCGGCTGAGGCGAGAATGAGTATAGGGGGAAGGGCTTCGTGCCTTAAATATTTTTCAGAAATAAATCGCACACAACGGCGTCGTTTAGGTGTTACAACTAGCGACCGATTTTAATTCGAGTCAGCTATTACATCGCCCTAATAGCATGCCTTTTGACCATTTGAAAAGTGGAACTTCCGTCCTATATGCCCGGTGAGTCGATCGCTCAAAATTTCTGTTGAAAATAATGATCCCTAGCGCTCGACAAGGCGATGCCGTTTCGGCATTTAACATTAGCGACGAATAGCGGCCAGCCACGGCATATTCGGTTGTCGCTAGAAGAATGTCAGAACACTTGTAAAGTTTTGAAAATAATGATCCCGCGCCTTTGGACAAGGCGCGCCCGTTTCGGCATTTAACATCGGCGACCAAATAGCGACCCAGCCTGGCATATTCGATCGCTAGTCGGTCGCCGAAGAATGTCGAACACTTGTAAAGTTTTGAAAATAATGATCCGCGCATTGGACAAGATAGCGCCGTTTCGGCATTTAACATTAGTGGCCCATACGGCATATTCGGTGCGCTAGTCGAGTCGCACCGAGAAGAATGTCCCGAACACTTATGCAGATTTTGAAAATAAAGATCCTGCGCCTTTGGACAAGGCAGCGCCCGTTTCGGCATTTAAAATTTGCCACGAATAGCGACCGCCACTGGCATATTCGGTCAGCCCCCTATATGTATAGCGACCGACTAGCGGCGGGAATGTTAAACAATTTTAAATTCCAAAAACCGACATCTCTCGAGAATGCGAATACGAACTAATATTTTTTATTGTAGTAATTATTTGATCATTAATGAACATTTATTAAAATTTTAGTTACATTACTTAATGATTCACGTAAATGTCAACACAAATGTATTACTTGAATTGTTCTGCTTCAGTCTATACAGGTATTTTGTGAATAAGTATAAGTTTTACTTGTTTCACTATTCAGGTTAATGTGCACATATGTATATATTACTAAAATAGACAAATATTTTTATATATCTTTAAAAACCTCGCTATTTTATAAAAAAATGGAATCGGGAGAATATGCTTGGCCAATTACGATCGGGGTATCCGTTTGGTCGCCATTCGGTCTCCCGAATGATAAATGACGGCGCATATTGTCAAAAGCGAAGCCGTCGATCTAAATCCGTCGCTAAACCCTAACCACTAAACCCATAAGGCGGTGGCTATTCGGTAGGTATGAAACCAATTTTCGATGCTCGAGCAGGGTAACTATATATGAGACCCCCACTTGCCGAGAAAACAATCGGTTATCTTCCATTCAAAAGAAAACATAAACCAATCGACTATCTTCCATTCAGCAGAAAACATAAACCAAAATGTAAATTCCAAAATAATCACAAAACTTAACTTAAAAAAAAAGCATTAAAAGCTAACAATAATTACAAATTGATACAAAATTAACTAAATACTCTATTGACTCCCCAAAAGCAGAATCGGCGAGTTAAGGGGTCATCGTCATAATCGATTCTAACTCATACGTCTAGATACTACTCAATTTGGCCTATATCTCGGGAGGCACTTAATACAACACAGTACCTATTTGTTAAAATTTCAGCTAACATACTAGCTAGACCCTTGTTTCTCTTTCTTTTCCCTCATCTTGAATTCTCTTTTTTGCTCGGCTATCTCTTTCTTAAACTTTACTTCCATTTACGCTCCGCATTTGTTCCATGTCCGAATGCGTCACCGCTTTGACTTCCTCAGCTTCATTGTCTTTACCACATCACTAAAGGGACAGAGTCCTTGGACACGTCACTTTCTTAGCCCACCGCATGACCTCGGCAAACAACTCATACGAGTCGGCAAATCCCAGGAGGAGGCGGTCCTGCTGAGTTGCTTTGCTTGCGGCGTCGTCATAAACCTCATGGAACACCCATTTGTAAAAAAAAATGTCAGGGGTTATTACATTAAATAACTAATATCAAAAAAGGAGAAAGCGTAATGAAATACATACGAGACAACTCTCTAGAATCTTCATCAACCCATTCGCCTTTCTTTGGGCCGAGATGGTGTTGATAAAGATGATAAATGTGCCAGAGAATGGGAGTGCATGTCAGAGCCTCCTTTTTCTGTTAAATAAAATCATTAAATACGAACAAAAAACACATACAATATAAGAATAAATTAATAAATTTAAGTACCGAGTCTCATGTGGTGCTCAATGTGTTGGCTTGAACCTCCCAGTGTGCTATATCGGGCCTTTGCCACCTCTACTTCTTTCAGGTTTTTCTTTGCATGTGCCGACTTGGCTTTAAATTTGAGTCTTCGAGTACTCTTCAAGTCGCACCCAATCGGTCTCGAAACCCGTGTGGGCCTCTTATTTTTAGGCGTCGCTCATAATGCAGCTTAGTCTCCTCGTCGGTATAGTACGCCAGACTTTGTCTTGACGCCATCCTCGTACTCGGGAGCCAGCGATACTTTTTACTGCAATTTGAAATAATGTTAGATAACTAAATTCGAATACTTCTAAATTTAAAGACTTCTAAATTCAAAGACTTCTAAATTCAAACTTATTTTCTAATTTACTTACCTTGAACTCGTCCCACCACAAATTTTCTTCTTCTAGGGGAACATCATGATGGTGCTATATGCCCCACTTGAAGCGATCTTGAAAAAATTGAAGTAATTGCGGTGAGCATTTGGATGCCAACCTAAAACTATAATAGCAAAGAAAAAAAATTTGATTAGTTACTATAATGACGACAAGTAGTATAATTAGCTTAAAGGAAATAAATTAGTTACTTACGTGCCAAGGGTAGGCTGAAGGAGAATACGAGTATCTCTGTGCTGTCGACTCCACTTGAGAATCGAGGCGTTATGCAGTGGGGACGATCGGCTCGGTGAGTCGCCAATCACGCTACAGGCGTAGACTCGGTCGCGTGTCTTGCGCATAAAGCGCATCCCAGATATGCATGCATCATCGACTTGTGATGGAGGTGTCGTAAGGGGGCACGGGAGCGAGATCGCGGTGTCTCCACCAAAGTCGGGTGATGAACCGAGTGGGAGGTGGAGACCGGAGTAGACGTGGCTGGCGAACCAAATGGTAAGGCTACTCGTATACCTTTCCTTGGAGGCATCTCTGAAATACACGGAAAGTATTCACAAGCACAATCAAATACCGACTTTTAAAGGACACAATCAAATAATATACTAAGCAAATGCCATCAAAGTCTATTGAATAATGCAGAAGATAAAAGGCTGAATGTTTATGCAATTATTGCAAAAACAAGTTTCGGATGTGCTAGCAAATGTGGAACCACCCACTTGAATCGACAAGTACCAAAGGTTCAAGATAAACATCATAAGTAACACTCGTAAAACTTTTATAGAGCAGTGGAATTCCTTAGTTAAATAACCATATGAAATTTACTTAGACTTGTATTTCATTGCTGACCATTCAATTTGATGCAACTCCAATAATGCTCCATGTAAAATTGGTTAATTATCTACCATTATATTATTTATCAGTCTTTGAGTATGAATCATTATTTTTATGTATACGAAATCAAGTCCTTTTGGACTACACAATTTAAGGTGCTATAATGTACCATAAAATAAATATAGGACAAATACTTGAAAGTTTTGTCCAAGAATTTATCTTTTGAGTACTCCCTCCTTTTTGCTCAAAAAGAAAAAGAAAAAAAGAAGAAGAGTATCCCTCCTCTCCAAAATAAATATTGTCGTGGATTAAGGTTTCTTGTCAAAATACATGTTTTTTTAAAAAATAATTATTTTAAGAAGTATTTCCTACTTCTCTCTCATTTAATAAAGATACATTAACTTTTAAGTTATTTTTTTTTCCAAAATTTAGCAACAAAAAAAAAAAAAGTTATGTTTCCAAATTTTAATTGTTACATATAAGTTTATAGCAGATAAGATCTTCATAAACTATTTCGAATCCTCTAAATGGTACAATACACAATGCATGATACAAAAAATAAATGAGAGAATAAAAACTTATGGAAAATATTTAAGTAGATAAGGTCTTCATGAACCATTTCTAATCCTCTAAATGGTACAACACATGTGTGGCAAGTTTCACAAAGGCAAAGGCAATTCCATTAGAGGTTATAACCTCTGCTGAATTTTCAAAGGCAAAGGCAAGTTTCTCAAAGGTAAAGGAAATTCCAGCAAAGGCAAAGACAAAAAAATTCACCAAAGGCAATTCAAAATCTTGGGGTTTTGAATATAATCAAGAATATTAATATGATAATCAACAAACCAAAAGAAGTAATAAAATTCCTAAGCAAATTCATCACTTGACACAAGAAACCCGAGTTGGAGCGGTGATGAAATTTAAAAAAACCCAAAAAACAAAGTAAAAAAAATAAAATAACGTGATAATGAAATTCAAGAAAAATTCAGAAAATCCACAGCAGATTAATTACCAAAAACATATCAACCCTAGCCAAAATCAAATGCCCAAAAAACTTTGAATGAAAAAAATTATAGGCAAATACCTATTTGAAGAGTTGATTTCGGAGTGGTGGTGCGGCGACGGTGGTGGTTGGTCAAATTCCGAGGAGGTGGTTTTGGGGCCGTCGATTAGAGAAATGAAGAATGGCGGGGGTGAATTCGGCGGCAAGGATGGAGCGGCGGTGGGGCTTGGCTTTGCAAGGATGGCGTGGCGGTGGGGCATGGCTGCAATGATGGAGCTTGATGGTATGGGGAAAGGAGGTGGTGGCCAGGCTGGAAGAGGGTGGCGAGAAGGCGGGGGTGGGGGGTTTCGCGGTGAAGAGGCAGCGGGGAAGAATTGGGCGAAATGCTTAGGTTATTTGAAGATAAAGCGAACAAAAGCGGCGTCGTTTTCAATATTCGATCGCTAAGTTAAAAGTCGTTATTCGATCGTTATATATTCAGTCGATATTAGAGTCGTTATTATCCGTTGTATTCGGTGCGTTAAGTGTGAACAAAACCATGGCGTTTTCCAATTTGGTCAGCGGGACCGATGTGGCAGCGGATTGGCGACGGTTTAACGGCCGATATATTTTCGGTCGGTGAGTTTCCTCGGTATTACGTAGTTATATATTCAGTCGGTATTCGAGTCGTGATTATCCAGTCGGTATTCGGTCGTTAAGTGTGAACAAAAGCGATGGTGTTTTAATTTGGTCAATGAGTGCCCGATGTGGCAGACGGATGGGCGGCGGTATAACGACCCGATTTGTTTCGGTTTCTATTCGGTCGGTATTCCAGTCGTCCAAATTGTGGCCAGAAAAATTGCGGTCGCTAAAGTCGGTCGCTATTTAAGCTGTTTTCTTGTAGTGTAGAGTTAGTTCATTAGCCAAATGAGGCGAACTCTATCTAGCTCAAGCTCGGTCGTATTTTAGATGAGCCAAAAATCTCGGCTCGTGTATCGCTCATTTAG
Source organism: Vinca minor (assembly GCA_026122235.1). Taxonomy (NCBI): domain Eukaryota; kingdom Viridiplantae; phylum Streptophyta; class Magnoliopsida; order Gentianales; family Apocynaceae; genus Vinca; species Vinca minor. The sequence continues at coordinate 61,601 of JAOCZM010000135.1, forward strand.
CTCATGAGTTCGAGCCGAATATCAAATCGAATCGTGAGCTACTCACGAGTCGTCTCAACTTACTTTCACCCTTAGTTATGGGCATGGGAGCGTATTTCCATTCTCCGTCGGGAGAAGCAGAGCGTACATGTGGCGAGTGTCCCAGCGGGTGCAACTTTCAAGGCAAGATGGAATTCCCACGGAGTTTCCTTAACACTCTCAACCATTAATTAATGTTGTCTCGGTATCAATTGGACGGAATGAATGACACACAGCAGATACGTTAAATTTAAAGTTTTTTTAATCTTTTTAGTTAATTATATTTAATGTTTTTCGTTAAATTTATGTAAGTTTATTTAATGTTTTTAGTTTATGTGGTTACCATACTACTTGCATTGTTATTGATGTCTCGGATGCTCGGGGATCTTCATTTTTGGCTAAATGTGCGTGCAGAGTCCCATCTTCTTGGCCGAGTCATGAGGTAATTCGGGTATCGGCGAGACGATACGGATGTTTCGGGCGCATGATTTGGTTCAAGGTAAAGACGTCTACACTCTTAGATTTGTGGTTTGTAAGAGTGGTCCCTTTGTCCATGAAAAGTTTATAGAGCGGTGGGATAATCGATTTTAGCGCATCGTCGAGGGTGTTCTTGTGGTTTGGTAATGTTTTTATACCTAACGATGAGTACAAGGTGTGGTACAAGAACATTACAGTCATTTCTGTTAGTAACCCCGTGATCGGGGCCACGCCCTATTTCATCTCGAGTTTCTACCAAACAGCTTGAGCGGATCAAATTTTGTGAGTTTTATTTTTTTGTACTACATTTTCATGTTTTACTCTTTTTAAAATAGTTTCTTATTTTGTTTTGTTGTTCGGTATTTTTATTACGAGGTTGCGGCGGGGCAACGAGAAAATGCTAGAAACCTTCCAGAAGCGTGAGTACAATCAATGACCCCCGATCCATAAGTCGATCACAGGGCGACCAACCTTATGAAAGAAACCTTGAGCTGCTTTGGAAGGAACTCTTTTGCAAACCGCGCTTAGACAAGATTTTAGGCGGTCATAGAGAAACCATTGAATTCCCCAGAACAACATGTGGAGGTTAGGAGTGAAGTTGGGAGGCGGAGTGGGTGTCGGTCTCCCCAGGATACACACGCCCATTTAGAGTCCATTCGGTGGAAGCGGGCCGGTTGAGAGATTCGTGGACCTTGGGGCGCTATAACACCTCCTTCTCGAGACCCAGGCCCAGAGGCTGCTCCTCCTCTCTCCTAAGACTCATACTCAAGCGGATCCTTCTCGAGGCTCAAACACATTCGGCCAGAAGGTACTAGGGTAGTTGGCGACCCATGGAGTTGGTTTCGTGTTGCCCCGTCATCTTTGGCCCCTGGGTGGTGTAGCGGTGAATTCGGTGATCCAGGGTGCTTCTTTATCGGGAATGCGAGACCGATCCTCTTCTGAGGAGCCCTCGTACTCTCTTGGACTTTTTTTTGGGGGAAGGGGGATGGGGATGCGAGGGATTGAGCGCGGGGCCCGAAGCCTGCGTTGCATAGCCGTTTCCTGCAGGATATCATGATGCTGTACTACTCTCTTGGACTTGATCGATCCTGAGCCAGCGGGAGGATCACTTACTCTCGGCACGGTCACACGAGGAGGAGACTGTTTTCATCGACCACTGAAGGAATTCGATTCGAATACACACACGAATGTAGTGTGATAAAAACAAGAGAGGGGAGAACATACGGTGAAGTCGAACCTAAAAGGAAGAATCCTTGGGACGAGTGATTTAGCGGCAGAGAAGACGTTGATTTTCTACATGCATTTTTTGTTTTTCAATAGTTTGTTTTGTTAGAGATAATGAATTTTTGTTTTTTATGTTATTGAATTAATTTCACCATGTTATGTTATTGAGCGTATTTTTTATGTTAAAATTTTAACTACATTATTGATGTTAATCTTATTGAAGTATGTTAGTACAATTTTGCACGGCAAAATAGCCTATTTGGTCCTTTTCGATATTCTACATTTTCGAATAAAGACAGTTCGTTTTATTTTAACTGTTAACATCCATATAGTTTTTTAGACACTGCTTTATAAAGGATTTACGTCACATTTTACATCAATTCTTCGTTAACACGGGCATGTGCCTCACATGTGGTTTACTTTTTAAGGGCATTTCGGACATTTCAATCTATTTTCCCACAATAAAAGATTTGGTACTCAATTGTTAAACAAAATAACTAAAATACTCAATTTAAACTAACAAAAAACAATTCTAAACACATCTTACTCCATCTTCATCATCTACACTCTTCACCACCACCCTGCAACACCACTTCACCACTGCAACAACTACACTCTTCACCACCAACAATCACCACTTGCATCATCCTTTAATTTTTTTTCTCTTGAAACATTTGGTTCAAGAAAGTAAACAATACTCATTTCAAATGGTTAGTTGGTTCAAGAATTTTAATAAGATACTTTCTTGAACCATTTTAAATGGTTAATTGGTTCAAGGATTTTGACAAGGTTCAAGAAATCCATTTCAAATGGTTCAAGGAAGTTAACAATATTCATTTCAAATGGTTAATTGGTTCAAGAATTTTAACAAGATTCAAGAAACCCATTTCAAATGGTTCAAGAAAGTTAACAATATTCATTTCAAGTAACCCATTTCAAATTGTTCAAGAAAGTTTACAAGATTCATTTCAAATGGTTAACAGAAATTGTAGATTATGTATTAATTATATACTTATTAAAATCCATTTCAAATTGTTCAATAAACTGTCAATAATTTGCAAATTTGAGGGGATGGATTTACACTTTGTAATTAGTTTGGATTTTGTTGATTTTCATCTTGAAACTTCATTTGCTTTATATTTGTTTGATGGTCCTGACTTTCATGTCCTCCTCCTCGAACGTTCCAAAAGCTTCCAAAGCTCCACATATCCATGGTAATGGACGTTCTAGTGCTTAGAAAATTAATAAAGTTTGGTGAACTTAGGTTTTCTTTTTCTGCTTAGAAAATTAATAAAATTTGGCCTCTGCTACAAGACGATTTCCAAACATCAATATAGCACAATATAATTAGTGTTGCTACACATCTTCAAGAAAAAAAATATGAGCCTTTGAAAATTTTGAATGAGCTTTAAATCGGAGAGGATTCATATCGAGCAAAGTCTTTGACGACGGGGGAGGGTGGGCGGTGGAGAGGGGGTGGAGAGGGTTTTCAAATCGGCAAAGGCTTATTTAGAGCGACAAGACATGCAATATGCTCCACTGAACCAATTCATCTGAGCTCTGAAACAGAAACAACAAAGATAAATCAACAAGAGAATCAAAATTGCAACTTTTTTGCCCTTAAATCAAAATTTATAGGTTGCAAAGGAACAAAGAACTAATTTGTCAATCTGTAGATTTTGATGATTATGAATGAAAGCGATTTACTGTAGTGAATTTTTGTATAAATCGAGACCAAAATTTTAAATACCAATATTCAGAATTTGAGAAAAAAATTAGTTAGTGGTGGCAGTGGTGGAGGAGGGTGAATGGTGGATGAAGATAGAGGGGAAGAGAAGAATTTAGAATTTATTTTTTTGGTTATTTTAAATTGGGTAGGGTATACATAGTTATTTTATTTAACAATTGAATACCTAAATTTTTCTTGTTGGAAATATGTTGAAATGTCTGAAATACCCTTAAAGCGTGTCTCACATGCGAGGCACGTGACTGGGTTGATGAGACTTTGACAGAAAATGTGACAGAAGTCCTTTATAGGCAGGTCGAAAAAACTATATGGATGTTAAAAGTTAAAATAAAAGCAAGCAAAGTCTTTATTCGAAAATGTAAAATATCGAAAAGGACCAAATAGGGTATTTTGCAATTTTGCACTATTATAAATTTTGAATCTTGTTGAATTGGACGTTACAAATACTAGGGAAAAAATTGGCACATTTTGTTTTATTCTTGGCAAAATAAAAATTATGTGTTATTGGGATTGGTCACTGGCAATCCAGAACGAATTTCCCAAATCCGTTCTGGTTTGAGGAATCCGTTCTGGGATGACGTGGAAATGCGCTTCTAATAGTGCCACATCAGCCCAGAATGGATTCGTGCCATAACAAATTTGAAAAATCCGTTTTGGCAAAAAATGGTTATCCCCCAATAATCAATGCCATGATTGGCCTATTATGCCAAACCATGGCTAATCTAAGGTCATTCCCTATGTACTAGCCTAATGACCAGTGCTATGTACGGGGCGCATTTTATTGCTATGAGAATTTTAAGAAACATAAAAGAGAAAAATTATATTCTACATTGATACTAAGCATAAATGTTAATTTGGTTTTTCTCATTCTTGATCATGTTAATGTTATTTCCATTATTGCAATTACAATTTCAATTAGGACGTAATTGGAAACAAATCATGTATGATTTCTTAAATACAGAAAAATACAATATACATAGTTTCATCTTTTAAATCTTCTTCGATATTTGTTTCCTGACAAACAAATCAAAACTTACAGATGTACACTTGAATTAAATATCATTGGATTTCATCGGTGACAAAATTGAGGATGTACCATTTACAAATTTTGAGTTTGTTATGGCAACTAACATTTGTTTGTAAAGGAGAATTTGCTACTGAAATAGATTCTGGGAAGTCTCATTTTGAAATACTCAAGGAGAATGCTCAAAACTAAAATAAAAAAGGATCCACAAAAATTTTACTAGCATATCCTAATCAGGGGCAAACACGTACCTAAACATTAGGAAGAGGTCAAAATGTATACTCTGTGAATTGTGGGGCAAATTATAGTTTTTAGGAGGTCAAATGCTATTACAATAAAATATAGATCTTCTATCAATATATGTTAAAAGAGAAATCGATGATGGAAAACATATGTTGACAAAAGAGGATAAAGTACACGAAGTGAGCGAGACACTATAAGAAAACGATTAAATAATGACGGGAACTTTTTCAAAAGTCATTTATTGATCACTAAATTAAGAATAGCGATTGAACCATTTGGAATAGCGACCATTCAAGTATTGATTTGGGATGGTCAATGGGACTGATATGGGCGACCAAATAGCGACGGTTGATTTTTCGATTTCAAGTCGGTCGGTATTCCGTCGCTATATCTGTGACCGAAAATATCGGTTGCTAAATAACTATTTTCTTGTAGTGGAATGAATGACGAAAGTCTCTCATATTAGAAATGCAACATCTTTAATAATAACTAACAATATAAAATTTTATGATATGACCAATAAATTCTAAAAAGTACATAACAATAAAGAAATCTAAAAAAATAAACATGAGTTATTTAACTTTTAGTTATTAATAGTTTTCAATTTATTTCTTATTATCAATTGGGGATATTTCAAGATTTGGAGAGATTATTGGGGAAGTAGTTTAATATTTGAAGTTTATTAAGATAAAATTTAGTTTGTAATATAAATATAGATAGATTAGATAGAATAAATATAATTGATATTTTAATTAATTATTTAATAGAATAAAAAATTTATGATATGACCAATAATTCTAAAAAGCACATAACAATACAAAAATCTAAAAAAATAAAACATGAGTTATTTAACTTTTAGTTGGTAATTGTTTTCAATTATTTCTTATTATCAATTGGAGATATTTCAAGATTTGAAGAGATTTTTGGGAAGTGGTTTAGTATTTGAAATTTATTAAGATAAAATTTAGTTTTTAATTAATTTAACTGATCTAAACTCTTATAAACCAATCAAGTTTTTGTAAAACACTAAAAATTCAATATTGGATTTCTAAGTATTTGATTGGTTGAAACATAAAACAGTTTCTGTAATATAAATATGGGAAATTGGCCCCAAACAGCCCTGAACTTATTTCGTTTAGCCTATAGAATCCCTATGTGATTTTAACAACGTAAAAATCCCTAAACAGTTTATGTTCAGCTTATAGAGTTCTAGCCATCACTTTCGCGGCGAAATCTGGCCAATTTCAACATGTGCGGTGCATATTCTTTAAAAATGAGGGCATAACTGTCATTCCCCTTCTTCTCCACTCTTTCTCTCTTACCAGCCGTCACTTGCCCTTTCATCCCTCTTTTTACTGTGGACACCATCGGCACCACCACCTTCATTAGACATACATGTACCCCATCATAAGCACCACCACGTGTAAATTTGTTAACACAGAAGCAGTGGCGGAGTCAGGATTTGAATTTGGGGGGGCCAAACTAAAAATTTGCTTACGGCGTAAAATGATATATTTGAGGTAGAATTATATATTTTATTAGAAAAAATTGAATTTAAGCGACATATACAAAGTCTTAGGTTATTTTTTGATTCTTCATCGAGTTCATCGAATGAGTTTTACTTGCGATTTTAACACTAAATCAAACTTAACATACATGTAGAAAGCTATTTTATTTACAAGTAGAAGTGAGCCTATTTTACTTAATTCTTTTTTTGGCCCGTGCGTAAATCATCGACTTTGCATCACGAAAGTCCATTCTTCACTTTTCCTTAGCATTTTTGCAGCTCTTTTTATTCTTTTTGCTTGATCTTTACGCTTTGCAGCTTGGAAGAACTTGAACTGATCTTCATTTCTTCTACTAATCTTTAACATTCGTGGACCAAGCGATTGTAGAAATTTCTAAATGGTATATTTGGGTGTGTATCATAAAAATTCTTGAGAGGTAGTAGTAGAAAAAAAATCTATTTTTTTTTGAGCGAGTTGGATATATATCACTAGTATATAAAAAAAAATTGAAAATTGCTTGGGGAGGCGGGGGCCCCCCTGCCCCTCTTATGCTCCGCCACTGCACAAAAGCCATTGCCACACCTGGGACCTGAAACCCCATCACCACCACAAGTAAATAATTTGGTGGCACGTGGAGTATCAAAGCAACAAATGTAAACCCTTAAGAGTTTGCAAAGAAAATGTTTGTGACAAAATCTGGCAATGAAAAAATACAATTAATTGCAGCCATTTTTGTGATTTCCAAATCTTGGCCTAAAAAGATCATTATTGATTCAAGATTAATCCATTAAAAACTAATTGAAATTATGGGCAAGAAAAGTATGAAAAAACATTTGTTGAAGTCATCTTAAAAGTACATCCCATCTTTTACGGCCACAATCTGGGCTACAAACTTGTTCAAGGCCTTAAGCAAGGCGTAATAGAACATAATAGCCGGTGATGTTTGTGAAGCCGATGGCAAGGGCTCCACCGACGAGTTTTAAACTGCATAACCTACCCTAAGAATGAGACTGAAACAAGTTACGTTCAACCAATAAATGGGGCCGGGGGGGTGGTGAGAGAGAGGAAGAAAAAAATAGTGAAGAAGAAGGTTTTTAAATACGAAATGACAATTATACTCTCATTTTTAAAGTATGTGCACCGCACATGCTGAAATTGGGCTGGATTCCGCCGCGAAAGTGGTATCTAGGGACTCTATAGAGTTTGAGCGTTAATTGTTTAAGGATTTTTATACCATTAAAATTGCACAAGGACTCTATAGGCTAAACGAAATAAGTTCAAGGATGCCTGAGGCCAATTTCCCTATAAATATAGATAGATTAGATAGAATAAAATGGAATTGATATTTTAATTAATTAATTAATAGAATAAAAATTTACGATATGACCAATAATTCTAAAAAGAAAATAACAATAAAGAAATCTAAAAAAAATGAAACATGAGTTATTGAACTTTTAGTTGATAATTGTTTTCAAATGTTTCTTATTATCAATTGGAGATATTTCTAGATTTGGAGAGATTTTTGGGAAAATAGTTTAATATTTGAAGTTTATTATGATAAAATTTAGCTTTTAATTAAATTTATTTATTTATTTTTTTGGTCAGCACCTTAATTCCAAGGAATTTTATTTGCCTCACGTAGGAGGCGGGTGTCGAAGCACAGGGACCTCAGAGTCGCGAGTCGAAAGCTTGCCATTTAGGGCCACGGCCTTCTTGACTACTGATTAATTAATTTAATTGATTTAAACTCTTCTAAATCAATCAAGTTTTTGTAAAACAATTAAAACACTAAAAATTCTAGAAAAATACACGTTGAATTTTTGAGTTTTGATTAGATGAAACTGAAAAAATGTTATGTAATATAAATATAGATAGATAGACTACTACATAATGGATAAATTCATCTTTTCATCTTATTGAACATAGTGAAAATTAATTGAGCGGTAGAAAAAGACATACGCTGAAGTAATTAGCCATGGACTTACCTATTTCAGAAAGGGTAAAATTCAATTTGGTCCCTAGAATTGGTCACGATTGTCAATTAAGGGCTTCGTTTTACAGAAGAGTCAATTTACTTCTTGGAATTCACTCCTCGGTATACCAAGCATGTAACTAATTATTTCAATTATATAGAAATGTCGAAGAAAATGACATCTTCTTTTAACCCTGCCTTCATTCCCCAAATATATATAGAGAGCTACTAGAATCGAAGTCAGAGCTATAATCATATGGTCATTTCCGAGAATCCAATCATTGGCATAAGGAAGGAGTGCAAAACGTTTAGAAGCCATTTCGAATGAAAATCACAACAGGCCGGTGAATTGGATTTTTGTTAAATTTTATTCAATTTCAAAAATATTTGTAAGAAATAATTTTGTGTGAAGATATATAGAAGTATGCACAACATAAAGAAGAAAGCAAACGTAATCACAATGGATTTATAGTGGTTCAATTCGCCAATTAATTTACATCCACTACATTAAACCTTTACCCAATAATGTACTAAACTCCACTAAATCTTCCCTTACCAACCAATGTTGCTGGGAAAAGATAACTCTCATATAAATGTGGACAACTCACTAAGAGTTTTAAACTTGAACAACACCTCAAATTAAATCTTAACCCTAAGAATTCGCTACCTAGTTTTGATCCAGACAAACATTGATATGGCGTGTAATGTCTTATGCTTTGTGATAGTTATAAAAATATGTGAAGGAAGCCAAAGAATTTCAAGCATGTTCATGGAATGCTCTAAAACCATTAGGAAGAAAATATCAAGAATGAATTGCTCTAAAGATTGAAGACTCACTAAGAAAAAAGGTTTTAGGACAAAGTGTTTCGTCACGAAAAGTCACATATTTTGTTAATAAAGATCTTTCGTGACAAAATATGCTCGTCACCAACTTCGTCCTGAGAATGATGTCGCTAAAAGACTTTATTTCGTCACGAAAGACCTTTAAAGACGAAGCAACATTTCATCACGAAAAGTCTTTCGTGACATAACATTCGTTCGTCACTAAAAGTATTCATGACAAAAATGTAAAAAAATTATGAAGCAAAAGTCTGACTGGCCAAGCTGACCCCATCGAGCTAAGCCAAGGCCCCCGTAGAGCTGAGCCGAGCCGCCAAATATTGAAGTAAGTCTCTCCCTTCTCAAACAGATAGGAATTGAACTCACGCAACCTCCCACCCGTTTTTCGTGCGGTGGGCCTCGGGTATATGATCATTTATTATTTATTGTTCATCCTATTATATTTTTAATATGTACTTATTTTAATTTATCTGTGTTTTGATTTCCATTTTATATGAATCAAACTAAAATTAATGCACTCTCATTAAATTTTGAATAATTAAATATCTTTAATTTTATTTTTAAAAATATATTTTAGAAACATAACTTATGTATATGTAGTAATCTTTGTAAAGCATGACTATGCCCTAGCCATGCACCGTCGAGAGGATGCCTTAAATAACTTATGTTTTTTATAATAGAGATTTAATTATATTTCAGATTTATTTTTTTAAATTAAAAAACATTTTGCGACGAATTTTCGGTTGCTATTTGTTTAAAGTCAAAGTCAAATAAACACGAATCGGTCGCAAATCCGTCGGTAATATGCCGTCGGTCTTCGGTAGTTAGTTAGTCAAGGTCAAAGTCAACCATGTTTGACTAGTCGGTCGGTATTTCGTCATTATATAGAGACTCAGTATTCCGTCGGTAATCGGTCGGTAACAAGTCAAATTCGAAGTCAACAATGTTGACTATTCGGTCGGTATTCCGTCGCTATATAGCGACTGCATAATCGGTCGCTACCAATTTCGTCAGCCATCGGCCGTTCAGAAGTCATTGACTAAGCGGCCGGTATTCCGTCGTTTTATGGCGACGGAATAATCGGTCGCTACAAGTTCCGTCGGCAATTGGTCGTTAACTAGTCAAAGTCAAAAGTCAACAATGTATTATGTTCGGTTACTATTCCGTCGCTATATGGTGACCCGATAAAGTCGATCGCCCCGAGATGCGGTTGGTAGTCGATGCGTTAGCGGCTAGCAATTAAAAATACGACCACGTGGTTCGGTCGTGTCGGTCGCTAATCTAGGTTAGCGACCGAGTTCTACTGAAAATAGTCGATCCCTGTTTCCCTGTTTTCTTGTAGTGAAATCAATTCATGTGCCAATCTTATGATTCTTCTTTAATGAGTGAAAAATGAAGGTTCTATAAAGTTTAAATCTATCACATTTAGTGTGCTTCTCTTGTAACACTTGTAATTTGTACCTCTGATGAGGTTTGTTACAAGATTCCTTCATAAGCATGACCTTAAAGGTGAATCTTGGAGTTGAATGGTGGTTGAAGTATAAAACTCCTTGTTAGTTGACTACCTTTGTAAATTCGGGTTTCCCACAGTCAATTTGTTGAAAAGAAAATCTGTAGTGGAACTTGTGAAATTCTTGTGCGAGTCTCAAGGTAGTGGATATAGACTCTTCGTGAACCGAAAAACTATAAATCTCTTTTCTTTGTTGTGTGATAATTTCTCTCCACATATCTATCAAACACCTCTCAATGGTCATTTGTTGAAAAAAAGGAGAAAAATTCATAAAATCCAATTCACCCATCCCCTTGTGCTTTTCAATTGGTATCGAAGTCTCGTCTTTTACATACATAGCTTAACAGCTTGAAAAAAATATCATGCGGGTGGAAATCTCTGTGTATGGAAATGGATCTTCTCCTAGAAAACCATCTCTATTTGATGATTCAAACCTCAATGGATACAAAATTTACTTCAAAGTCTTCATTTTCCTTATTGATTTTTATCTAGAAAATAATTGAAGAAGAACCTTATGTTCCTTCAAAGATTGTGAGAGAGCCAAGGTAGGCTGGTAGCTAAGCCTAGAGTGATTAGTATAATGATGAAAATAATGCAAAAATGACCCAAAACTTCAAAGTCTTGAACATTCTATGATGTTGTCTAAGAATGGATCTATTCAATCAAATGCATGAATGTGAAAGTTCATTTGAAATGTTCAACCTTCTTGAATCATACTACGAGAGAAATTCTCTTGAAGATAACATTTGTACTCTCATACACAAGGACACTCTAGATTGGGATGAAGATACAACTATGTAAGTTTAAAAAATAAATAAGGATGACATGCTCATAAGTGACTGATTCAAAGATTTCTCTAAGAGAATGCTACTTATGAATATGAAAGTGATCTGTCACGCCCCATGCCCGCGGGCTTGCAACGCGACACATGGGCCTGGCAACACCCATGATCATCTACTTGGCAACCAAACTCGCTATGCCAAAAGGGATATCCCGAGATGATAGTGGGTACTTAGGCCCACCTTATATACCAGTCAAACCTTTCATTCTTATTCAATATAGGACATTTTCCCATATTGGACTGAAGTTTCACATTCACCCCCTCCTTAAGTCCTTAGCATCCTCGCTAGGCTCCCCATACATATTTAGTACAAGACCAACCAAGTGTGCTGAATTATAGAGGTGGCCCCCACCGCTTACGTTGTGGCACTTAGTTCCCTCGGAATTCTAGAGGTGGCCCCCAACGCTTACGACGTGGCACTTAGTTCCCACACGTCTGCCTGGTCACCGGCTCTGATACCATTAAATTTCATGCCCCGTGCTCGCGGGCCCCCAACGCGACACATGGGCCTGGCAGCACCTAGGATCATCTACTTGGCAATCGAACTCACTATGCCAAAAGGGATATCCCGAGATGATAGTGGGTAGTTAGGCCCATCTTATATACCAGACACAACTTTCATTCTTATTCAATATGGACCTTTTCCCATATTGGACTGGGTTTCACAGCAGGGTTGCTCCATTTTTCAATCCGTGGCTCTCTATAGCTTCCCTTCGATGGAAAGATGAACATGCGGAGCATATCATTTGAAATTTTTCCACGAAATGTTTGATAAAATTATTGTTTCTCTGACTATTTTGTTGGGCCATAATGTTTTCCCTCTTATGTGGGTCTTGAAAAAGAGCCCAAGACCCAAGCCCAAAGGTGTTATAAAACCCTACCAACTGCTGGTCATATTATTTATTCAAGAGAAAAGAGAGGCAGTGAGTTTTGAAAGAAAAGAAGGGATTTTCGCAATTTTTTTTGGCCTGCACAGTTTTGGGAGATCTTCATATCGGGCGGTCATTTGTGCAACGATTGGTCTCAAATTTTAAGTGGAGGTAGAATACTGATAGGGATACATTATGGACGGTGGATATCAGATTTCAACACGCGGATTCCGAGTTATAGCTGTCAGAATAGTGCTCTGTTTTCTGGGGTGATTTTTCTCTATTCTTATCTCATTTGTGTATTAGATGAAGTTTTAGCTTCATTGTTGGTTTGAGTTTACACATATTGGTGTAGATACTCTTTTGTAGCCTTTCTTGATTTATAGTGAAGATTTTGGAGTGGACTCGAAGGTCCCGCGATTTTTACTCTTTTCGATTTGAAGAGGTTTTCCACGTAAAATTCTTGGTTTTGTGTTTGTTGATTTATCCTTCATTTACTTGCTCCGTTATTATTGTTCCCCTACATTCGTAACTGTCATCTAGGGGCTTTTGAATTATTGTTTGGTGTCCTACGTTTTTATTCAAGCTTGGGAGATATTTTTTCAAGCATATTTGATCTTGTTATTCGGTTTGCTTGGACTATATTGTGGTTTCTCCCCAACATAGTGGTATCAGAGCTTTTGGTTGCTGTGTGATTATTTGCTTGTCTAAAATATGGAGCCGAATGTTAGCCAGATGACTCGTTTGAATGGTAAAAATTATCACTGTTGGAGTATTGAGATGGAAGATTTGTTATATGTTAAAGGTTTTCATACACCCATTTTTGGTTCGAAGCCTAATTCTAAAGCTGATGCGGAATGGAATGTTGAACATCGCAAAGTCTGCGGTTTTATTAGAAGTTGGGTTGACAAAAGTGTTAAGAATGTGATTTTAAAAGAAACAGATGCCAAGAAATTGTGGAAAAAGCTTGAGAATACATATGCCGCAAAATCTGGAAACAACAAGTTGTTTGGTATGAAGCGGATGATATATTTGAGATATAAAGAAGGCACTCCTGTCATTGAGTTTGTTAATGAATTTGAAGGAGCCTATTGTCAACTATCTGATATTGGTATTAAACTTGATGATGAAGTTTTGTGACTTTGGTTGCTTAGCTGTTTACCTGAATCTTGGGAAAATTTTCGAGCCTCCTATATTAATAATGCTCCAGCTGGTGCCATGTCTTTAGAGTATGCTAGAGATGGTATCTTGAATGAGGAGATTAGAAGGTCTAATTCAGGGACATCATCATATTACTTAGATGTCCTTGCTACTGAGAATAGGAGAGAGACAGGAACAAGACTCATAGAAATAGAGATAAAAGTAGAAGCAAGTCTAGATCAAGGTTCAAAGATATGGAATGTCATTACTGTGGAAAGAAAGGACACATCAAGAAACATTGATTCAAGTGGAATAAAGATAAGAAAAATGGTGGCAATACAAAAGTGAAAGATAATAGTGATGATGTTGTTGCTACTGCTATTTCAGAGGATTTCTTTGTTGTTTATGATGATGATGTGATTAATTATGCATCTCATGACACTAACTGGGTAGTTGATAGTGGTGCTTCACTTCATGTTGCTAAAAAGAAATAATTATTATGTTCCTACACTCTTGGAAACTTTGGAGCTCTTAGGATGGGCAATGAAGGCATAAGTGATATGTGTTTGAAGACAAGTAATGGCAGTAAGTTACTTCTCAGAGGTGTCCAGCACTCTCCACACATCCGGTTGAATTTGATCTCAGTTGGAAAACTTGATGATGATGGTTTTCGTAATGTGTTTGAAGGAGGAGAGTGGAAACTTTCAAATGGTTCTTTAATTTTGGCTCGAGGAAACAAATTTGCTTCTAATTTGTATTTGATGCAGGCTGCGATTTCTGGTAGTGTCAATGTGGTGGACAACAAAATCTCACATTATCTATGGCACAGGCGGCTGAGTCACATTAGCGAGAAAGGACTTAACTATTTAATTAGAAAGAATGTACTTTCTGGAGTTAGTACTGCAAAATTGGATAAATGTGATCATTGTATGGCAGGAAAACAGAACAAAGTGTCTTTCAAGTCCCTCTTCCTTACAAAAAGTCAAGTGTGTTAGAATTGATTCATTCTGATGTGTGTGGTCCTATGAAGGTACATTCACTTGGTGGTGCATCTTATATTATGACTTTCGTTGATGATTATTCCAGGAAATTGTGGGTCTATTCTTTGAGGACAAAGAACCAGGTTCTTGATAAGTTTAAGGAATTTCAAGTCTCTGCTGAGAGATAGACTGGGAAGAAAGTCAAGTGCATCCGGTCAAATAATGGTGGTGAGTACTGTGGGCCGTTTGATCATTATTTCAGAGAGCAAGGTATCAGACATGAGAAGACTCCTCAGTGGAATGGGTTTGGCTTAAAGGATGAACAAAACTTTAGTTGAAAGAGTTAGATGTTTACTTTTTGAGGCCAAGTTATCACAAGGCTTTTGGGGTGAAGTTTTATCTGTTGCGGTTCAAGTAATTAATTTGTCTCCTGCAGTTTCTCTGAATGGAGATGTTCTAGAAAATGTTTGGTCATGTAAGAAGTTTTCGTATGATAATTTGAGAGTCTTTGGCTGCAAAGCCTTTGTTCACGTTCCAAAAGATGAAAGGTCTAAACTGGATACCAAGACTAGGCAGTGTATATTTCTGGGTTATGGCCAGGATGAGTTTGGATACAGGTTGTATGATCCAGTTGAGAAGAAACTTATCAGAAGCAGAGATGTGGTTTTCTGTGAAGACCAGACTATCAAGGATGTTGAGAAAACTCCACAGACAGGGTCACATGTTCAGGATCTTGTTGATTTGAACAAGGATATTCCTCACCGTTTACCTGTTACATTTAAAGAGCAAGTTCAGACGGATATGGAACCAAATGCAGCTGATATTGAGATCATAGATGATGAAAGTGCTGATGATCATGTTCAAGTAGTTACAGGTGATGCTGATACGGATGATCATGTTCCAGCAGTTCCAGATTTTCCAGAGGAACCACAAGTTTCTCTACCTATAAGGTCTACCAGAGTCAGAAATGATAATACTTTGTATCCTCATGATCAATATGTGTTGATGACTGATGGGGGAGAACTAGAGAGCTTTCAGGAGGCCATGGGAAGTGAGCAGAAGAATCAACGGTTAAGTGCAACGGAAGATGAAATGAAGTCTCTCTATGACAATAACACATTTGAGTTAGTGAAGTTGCCAAAAGGCAAGAAAGATTTGAAGAACACGTGGGTTTATGTATGGAAGCTGCAAGAGCCTTATGCTTCAGCAATGCCCCTCTACTGATGATGAGAAGAAAGAGATGGAGAAAGTTCCTTATGCTTCAGCAGTTGGTAGTTTGATGTATGCTATGGTTTACAGGAGACCTGATATTGCTTATGTTGTTGGTGTTGTTAGCCGTTTTCTTTCAAAACCAGGAAGAAAACATTGGGAAGCGGTGAAATGGATTTTGAGATATCTCCGTGGAAATTCTAATCTGAGACTCTGTTTTGGCAATGAGAAATCTATTCTTGAAGGCTACACGATTCAGATATGGCTGGGGATATTGATCTTAGAAATCTACTTGAGCTACTTGATTACCTTTGCGAGAAAGTTGTTTCATGGCAATCTCGATTGCAGAAATGTGTTGCTTTGTCTACCACTAAAGCTGGGTTCATTGCAGCGATTGAAGATTGTAAAGAGTTACTTTGGATGAAGAAATTTCTCAAGGAAATTGGACATTCTCGATCTTAGTATGTGCTACTTTGTGACAGTCAAAGTGCAATTCATCTTGGTAAAAACTCAACTTTTCATTCTAAATCTAAACACATTGATGTGAGGTATCATTGGATACGTGAAGTGTTAGATGATAAGTTGTTGGAGCTGGAAAAAGTTCATATTGATGATAATAGGGCTGATATGATGACTAAGGTTTTGCCTAGGTAGAAACTTGATGTGTGTTGTTCTCTTGCCGGAATGGCAAGGAATTTGTGACTTTCACATAGTCAGGAAAAAAGGAGATTTGTTGGGCCATAATGTTTTCCCTCTTATGTGGGTCTTGAAAAAGAGCCCAAGACCCAAGCCCAAAAGTGTCATAAAACCTTACCAACTGCTGGTCATATTATTTATTCAAGAGAAAAGAGAGGCAGTGAGTTTTGAAAGAAAATAAAGGATTTTCACAATTTTTTTCGGCCTGTACAGTTTTGGGAGATCTTCCGATCGGGCGGTCATTTGTGCAACGATTGTTCTCAAATTTTAAGTGGAGGTAGAAGACTGATAGGGATACATTATGGACGGTGGATATCAGATTTCAACACGCGGATTCCGAGTTATATCAGTCATAATAGTGCTCTGTTTTCTGGGGTGATTTTTCTCTATTCTCATTTCATTTGTGTATTAGATGAAGTTTTAGCTTCATTGTTGGTTTGAGTTTACACATATTGGTGTAGATACTCTTTTGTAACCTCTCTTGATTTATAGTGAAAATTTTGGAGTGGACTCGAAGGTCCCGCGATTTTTACTCTTTTCGATTTGAAGAGGTTTTTCACGTAAAATTCTTGGTGTTGTGTTTGTTGATTTATCCTTCATTTACTTGCTCCGTTATTATTGTTCCCCTACATTCGTAACTGTCATCTAGGGGCTTTTGAATTATTGTTTGGTATCCTACGTTTTTATTCAAGCTTGGGAGATATTTTTTCAAGCATATTTGATCTTGTTATTCGGTTTGCTTGGACTATATTGTGGTTTCTCCCCAACATAGTGGTATCAGAGCTTTTGGTTGCTGTGTGATTATTTGCTTGTCTAAAATATGGAGCCGAATGTTAGCCTGATGACTCGTTTGAATGGTAAAAATTATCACTGTTGGAGTATTGAGATGGAAGATTTGTTATATGTTAAAGGTTTTCATGCACCCATTTTTGGTTCGAAGCCTGATTCTAAAACTGATGCGGAATGTGGGACTGTTTTGTAAGAATTTTGAAAGGTTTAAATGAGGGAGTTATTGCTAGTAAATTTGAGAAGACAGTTACAAAAGAAAGAAGGAAAGAAAAAGAGAGAAAAGAGAAATAAGAAAAATCTAGAAAATTAGGACTGAAATCTTTGAGTGTTGAGTAGATGGATCAAACGAACTACCATCCTCTTCAAATTTGTGGCAAATGTTAGAAGACTCATAGGACTTCAATCGGAATGGTAGAGATCGAATCATAACAGTCAAATTATGAGTTATAGATTCTAGAACATAGGTTGAATTTCTATGAAAAGTAACGTTTTTGCAATTCTTTGAAGATTTTGTTTAAGCAATTGAGGTAAAGATCTTAAACTTTTGAATTTATGTCCAAAATGCATGAAATGATCTTTTGATATGTATGGAATTGTATTAAATTATTTCTACATTTTTTATTGCATCAACATGGATAAAGCGTTGGATTGTATTTGCATTATTGTGTGTTGATTGTTGGATTTATATGCGTATGTTGTTGCTTATTTGGTTGATCGTCAATTGGTCGTGTTGATATATGTAATTCCTAAACCTAGAGCTCTTGTTTATTGGCGACTCTACAACAGGATATATCCCACCATTTATGACAATTTTGAGTGCCTGGGAGCACTATATTATGACTTTCTGGCTCGGTCCCTAGCAGGAGTAAACGTTAGGGTGGTAAACAATAGTTGTGGAGTTCACAAGGGTGAGCAATGATATAACATGGTGTATCATAATAAGTCTCTGGCCCTTTCATTTGGGAAGTACATGAATCCATGACCGTATGACCCTCTGAACGCGCAATAATAGTTTGAGGTTGTTAACATTTGGTATAGAGTTGTAGTCAGACAATTGAGTTTGGTTGTATATCTTGGTTGTTATATGTATGAGCAATACTTGTAGTATACAATAATCTGTATGTCTGGCTGATATGTTAGGAGTGGATTATGGTGCTCGTATCATAAGTTCTAACATGCAAGTTAAGCTATTAATGAATATGGTTTGTACATTTGATGTCCATACTATTATTGCTTGTTGACATGGTAAAAAACATGTATTTTATGGGTTGGTATGGTTGGATTTTGGAAAACATGATTTTCTTTGTTAATTAACCTTTTAAAAGGGTATTTCTGTAAGTTTCGGACGAATGCTTCCTCCTAGGTATCATTCGCAGCTTCATCCGCACAAGTATTGAGAACATTTAGTGTCGCATGGATGAATGGTTCGTCCACAGAGATACTGGGAGCTTTTCTATATTGCGGACGATCAGCCCAGATAATCTGTGAGACCCGGCCCCCAGGAAAAGATAAAGGAAATAAAATAATTAAATTTTATCTTGATTTACTTAGAAGATCAATTGGTTAGGATTTAATATGTTAATTGATAGATGATTATCTAGAGAATCAAATCAGATAGGATTCTATAGGATATTAATTTTATTTTAGAGAATATTCCATATTAAAGGCTATCTATAAAAAGGGATTTAGGTCATCACTCTCTATGTTTAAAAAATACAGAGAGTCTGGCGGTACCAGGAGAACTTTCGGTGTTTCCCCCACACGAGAAGGAGGCGGATTTTGGAGACCGGCGCTAGGGCGTTTTCACAATCTAGGATGAACGATCATTGATTTGAGGTAAGGAATTAAACCTCTTCTTGTTTTTAGATAAATTAGTATTGATAAGTATCTATTGATGGAAAAAGAGATTCTATTGGGATTACATAATGTGTATTTTTGTTTGAGAAAAGAGGAATAAGTATGATAGTTTTAATTGTACCATATTTGTTTATCAAATATACGAAATATTTTACGAATCTTGGGTGCAAATTTATTTAAATAAACATTTGTATTGATGAAGTATTCAAGTATGAAATTCAATCTCGATCTCCTGTCGATCGTGTATCAAAAGCTGGTTTAATGTGAATGTTTTTATTTGATAATTTTAATGTCATATGACATTCTGTTCAATTAATGTCTTTGAAGGAAAAAAATGAATTTGTTTAAAAGTGTTGGTCTTGTGACTCTATTTCACTGTTTTGGTGAGGAAAAGAGGAAAAGGGTTAAGGACTCATTGAGTCAACCCAATAATTACCACAGTTAATCTAGGCATTTTTCTGGGTTTTATCATGGTAAATGTTTTAGTCATCAAAGTCGATCGATCATAGGTCCAGGATTCACTGAGTCACCAACATTACCATAATCAGACTAAATATTTTTGTGGCTTCAGAATGGTACATGTTTCAGCAACCGGACCCCGGTTAAGAACCCAACATTACCACAACCAAAGTAAAATGAATTTTGAACTATATTATATGAAGTAGAATTATTCTATGATTTTATCGAAAGAGGTCAAGGTATGTTTTGCGACTCGTACATGTATATATGTTAAAGTGATTTTGCAAAATTGTTGTCGGTTAAAGGACTCTTGTGAGTCAATGTTTTCCCTTGATCGACTAAAGTACCGTTTTACAGTAAAGTACCCTTGTGGTAAAGGACTCTTTCGAGTCAAGAATTTCTAATGTTTATATAGTTATCGAGTCCAAGGATAAAAGTTTTGGGTTTGTTATGATTCAAATTTATTGTAAAGTTATTTACGTCGAGTGAACTCCTTTCTGATGATGTAAAAGTTTGTTTCTCAAAAGAGTTTTTTGTTCTTTTAAAAAAATGATTACTTGTAAAGTTTTCAAGTTCAAAGGTAGTTTTATTATGTATTTAGAAAAGTAAAAGTATTTTTTTCCAAAGTAAATAATGTTTTGAGATGTTCAAAGTTCAAAGACGATTTTCTGTCAAAGGTTATGTTTTTATAAAGTACGAAAAGTGTTTTCAAACTGCTTGATTCCGGAAGAAGTTTAATTTCTCACTGGGTTGGAAGCTCATTCCTTTTCATATTTTTTTCAGGTGAAGTTAGTAATAGTGAGAATGATATAGGAAATTGAGAAAAGTGCCCATGGTGATGAAGTTATGTGTTTTATGGATTCGAGTTTTGTTATCAAAAGATTTATTTTTAATGTTCATTAAAAGTTAGTTTTCGCTCCTTATGTATAAGGAGTAGTTTCTTGTAAAGATGATATATTTTTGGAGTTTTTTTTATAAACGATGAAGTTTTGAGTTCATATGTTTTATTCATTTGAAATTTAAGTTTATGATGAATAAGAGACCTTGTGTTAATAGTATGAGCTATTGACACGGTCATATCTTACCTCCGGAGTACGGGGCGTGACACAATCTGCTTCGTCCGTGATTCTGGTAACTTGTCTGCGCACCATAGCCCGGACGATATTCGTTTGGAGCCTTCATCCGCAAGGTCATTCTGCTCTATTTTGAATTGTTTTCTATTATGTAATCAAGGTAATTTTGTTACAAGATATCTCAAGTGTGTTAAAAGCATTTCAAATGTTGTTTCGTGTCAAGTTATGTTTTATCATGTTTTGAAAAATCAGGAAATGTTTTGTCTTATTTGATGCGTCATCCCAATGTTGTTTGATCTTTACTGGACTAGTGTACCTAATTCATTTACTTCCAGATGATTATGTGAAAGATGTTATCGAGGAAACTTGTGACGGGGAATACGCTGAATGAACCGGTCTATGTTATGATGTAATAGAATAATTAGTGACTGATCAATTGAACCTTGTTATTTCATTATAGATTGTAGAAACAAGTAAGATATTGGTAGAACTTTCTTATGTTTATGATGTAAGAACTTTGAGTTGTTCTAAGTTCAATAAAGTACTTTAGATTAATAGTTTATCTGTTATGGGTTCGGTGTCTCATTAGTAGATAAGATGCTGCCTGTCAGATCATCACTCGATTACGGGGTGTGACATTTTTTATTCTGCTTCTAGTCTTCTTTGCATATGTAGGGTAGAGTCTTAATCCTATGTATTACTTGGGTATGCGGTTTTTATCCACCTTTTTTTGTTCCTCTTATGAAATAAAGTTGGGCAGGCTCTGCCGGCAAAAAAACCTCTATCCCTTTTCCTATCCCAGCCAATCACAATTCACCATGTGTATATATAATTGGAAAAAATATTTATATAGTAAATTCTGATTGGTTGGGGACAGTGATGGGGACTGATGATTTTCACCCGGCTCCCTAACCCCCACCCTCCCAGTGGTTTTTTCCAAAAAAGAAAAAAGAGAGTGATTATATTTTTTGAAGAGCAACTCAGAATATAAACATGAACGTGCCTGTGCTGAAGGGAATAGACTTAACAAACTTGTGTATTTGAAAACTATTATCAATTACAATAAAGTATGTATTATTCAAGGCAGAAACATTGATTAAAGATGTTGAGAATGAGGCCAAATAGGGATATTGCTGGAACTAAACCACCAAAGGATTTTGGACTTTGGGAACAAGATAAAGATCATGTTTTCTTCTGGCCACAATCCCAAAAGCCTATGTCATATCTATTTCTTCAGGTACCATTCCACATGGAGGCTCCCAATCCAAATGATAGAGAAGTTTTGCAAGTTGCCTAAGCAAATGTGATACCTGGGCACCAAATGGGATATACTCAAAGTTCGTTCCCTTGTAATCAACCGAGTTACCAATAAATCTCTCTGGTATGAAGGACTCTGCATCTTTCCAGTAGCTAGAGCCTCTAAGGGGATTCGATGATATCCATTTATCTCACAGCTTTCAGTGTTTTCTCTTGGGACTAATAGAGGTGATGGTGGATGTAACCTCAATGTCTCTTTGATTATTGCCTGGAGATATTCGAGGTCCTTAGAATCTATATGTCCTTTGATTCTAAAAGCCTGTCTGACTTCTCCAGGATGTTTGGATTCCTTATCATTTCAGACATTGCCCAATCTATGGTTGTCGCCGATGTATCACCACCAGCAGCAAAAATGTCCTGATAAATGTAAACAACTGTAAGTGATATGAAAGAGTACATATTAGTTTCAGATTACAATAAATTCAAAGACTTGCAAATCTTAGCAGCAGTCCAAATATTTGGGAATATGTTCTTGATTGTCTAGCCTCCGGCTCATCACCCTTGGCAGCAGTAGTATAGCCTTTCTTATGTTCATTGATAATGTTTTGAAGTATCTTGTCTAATTGTAGATGTAGCTTCTCCAATTTCGGCTTCACTCCACTAATCAAATGAAGTATCTTTATAGAAGGATATATATCAACAATGTTGAATCCTGATGCTAATTTGATTGTTTCGCCAAAGGTTTCTTGATCCTTGCTTTTTCCACCAAAAGCTGCCCTCGAAATGATAATGCTGAGGGACGAGGAAATCTTGTTTGTTAGATTAATTGTCTCTCCTGCACTGTTAGCTATTGATTCCATCAGGCTTGAAGTTTCTTCCCCTCTTATGTACCGAAATGACTGAACGCGCTTTGCACTTAAAAGCTCTAATGTACAAATCTTTCTGAGCTGTCTCCAGTATTCTCCATAGGGACAAAAGGAAATATTTGTGGAATTGATTTGGGTTACAATAATATTAGGCCTCGAGGCGAAGATAAGATCATGGGTTTTCATGACTTGTTTTGTAGTTTCTGGTGAGGAAACAACTACAGTAGACACTTCACCAACTTGGAGATGCATAAGAGGCCAATATTTCTTGGATAAGTCCCTTAGGGAATGGTGTGGCAAAGAGCGGCCTGCAACAAGCTGATGAAAGTTTCCTATCAAAGGTAGTTTCCATGGGCCTGGAGGAAGTTTGAAGGATTAATTAATCGGTAATTAGCCCAGTAAGCATCGATCACCCTTGGGATGAAGCATCAAAGAAAAATCGAAAAGGACGTTTCCCAACCCCAAAACATTTGACAAAGAAAGATGAAAGAGAAAACTAAAAACGATAGTAAAACAATACGGAACAAACTAAAACATAAGTAGAGCCAAAGTCAAAACATAACCAATTTGGAAACTGAATCACACCAAAATAGAGGTTCGGACGACGAGAGAGGCTCCGGTCGAAAGATTCAATTTTAAGCTTCAAGTCTTTGTTTTGCTTTGCACATTTTTTCAATTGATCATACATGTCACATAATAGCTCATTAGGATCATTCTCATCATCATCATAGGAAATTGAAGTGGAGGGAGAAGGATGTACCTCATTATCAAATGCCATAAGACATGTGTGATCATTTTCTTCTTGATCATCATCACTTTCTTCTTCATCCCAATGGCTTAACAAGCACTTTGCATTTTTGAGATTGAAGAACAATTTCTCTCCTTCTTCATTATTGATGATGGACTCAAGATCACTACCCTTTGTATAACATTTTTTCTTTATCTTCATTTCAAAGGTGAGTAGTGAGCCAAGAAGTTCCTCCGTTGAATAGGTCTTTAAATTCTTGGACTCTTCAATGGCAAGGGCTTTATTTTCCCAACTTTTAGGAAGAGAATTGAGAATCTTCCTATTCATTTCACCCATGGTGTACTCTTTGCCATAAGACTTCAAGCCATTTATCACATTTGTGAATCTTGTGCTCATCTCATTTATTGACTCATTTGACTTCATGGAGAAGAGCTCATATTCTCTAACAAGCAAATTTAACCTTGACTCCTTGATTTGATTTGTGCCTTCATGAGTAACCTCAAGCATTTTCCACATGGAGTGTGCGGATTTTCTTCCAAGCACACGGTTGTACTCATCCGGATTCAAGGCACAACTAAGAATGTTCATTGCCTTGTAATTTTGAGTCATCTTCTTGGACTCAAACTCATTTAACTCTTTGTCCGGTTTAGGCACTTGAACACCATCCACCATCTTCATAGGCACATATGGACCATCTTCAAATATATGCCATAAAAGAATAATCTATTGAGCACACATATATCTTGAAACGTTCTTTCCAAGCCTCATAATTATTTCCATCAAAAAGTGGTGGCCTAATGGTGGAAGACCCCTCTAGATACGCCAATGCGGAATTACCGGCCATAATCTTTACTTCCAGCGGTTATGCTAAAAATGAAGACGAGGCTCTGATACCAATTGTAAAACACAAGAGGGGGGTGAATTGGGTTTTAACTAAACTTGCTAACTTTTTCGAATCTTTGCAATGCAAGTGGGAGTTTGAACAAGATGAACAAAAGCAAAGTAAAACCCAATAACAAGACAAAGGATTTAGAGTGGTTCGATTCACTTAGAATCTACATCCACTACCTTGAGCCGCACCCAAGGATTTCAAACAACTTCACTAAGAAGAATGTTTACACTTGTGGCTAACTCACTAAGAGTTTTACAACACAACCACACTAGATAAACTCACAAAGAGCTTGCCCACACAAAGTAGGACTTTACAAATTGCCCACACAAAGTAGGACTTTTACAAGAATTACCCAATCACTTAGAAAGGGAATGAATTGTTTAAATACAAAGATTGATCACTCTTATAAGTGAGAATGTATACCTTTGAAGCACAAACAATTTTAGCTCTTGAACATATGAAGCACACTCTTTGTCTTGCTTTTGAAAGAATACTCTTGAATGATTTAGATCATAGAGAGATGAAGAGTATTTTGCTTTGAAAGTGTTTAGACTTGATAAGATATGAATGTTTATTGTTTGTCCAAGTCTTGGAATGATTCTCTAGCTTTGGAGTATTTATATATTTCAAATTTGGCTGAAAAACGACTCTCCAACGGTAAAAAAACGGCTAGAAATCGCAGAGTTCGGTGGACCGAACAAAGCACCTCGGATCCACTTGCCTTACCTCGGTTGACCGAGCATTACTTTGGTCGACCGACCCTCAACTTCAAAACTCTCAGTTTCTGGTCGGTTGATCCGACCTTGGCTCGGTTGACCGACCTTCCTGAGCATATTTTTCACACGTTTTGAAATCTTTTGAAGTCTTTAGAAGTCTAAAAGGTTTTCCTAAAAGGTAACAAGTAAGAACACTTGGAAAACCATTTTAAATGACATAGACTTAGAAAACAAAGGCTTTTAAGATACGAACACATTTAATAATCATTTCGAAAACTAAGCCTTTTGAAAACGTGTTTGTGTGAATGCAAGACTTGAGTGTAGAGCTTATGTTCATGAGAGCATTGGTTAGAGCTTTATAAGATAACGACTTATGACGACAAAGCTAAACTAACCAAAACTAAGTCTTCAATCTTCAATCTTGATAGATGAGCCTTGAATGATATGACTTTGAATCTTGATCATGGCTTGATTGAAGTACTTAGAGCTTCCAATATTAGTTCCGATATTCTATCACAAAGATATAAACATTAGACACAACATCAAGTGTTTGTCCATTATCAAAAACCGAGTTTGATCGCCCTTAGGGCTAACAATCTCCCCCTTTTTGATTATGACAAACTTTGATGTAATTAGATAGGATATGGACAATTTAAAGTACAAGGAAGTATGGCAAAAGGATATAAGAACAAATAAGTGTAAAGCTAAGTGCTTATAATATAAACCAAGATAGAGCGAGAAACATAAGCACTAGCATGTTAAGTTCTTATGCCATATACATTAGGGACTCTTTGAAAAGCCCTATTTCCCAACCAACCTCCTTGCCTCCTTCCTTCCATAGTATAGCATTCTTGTGTGTAATATACATACCTTAGTTTACACAAGAAGCTAATCTTACCATTTTCATCAATGTCGATGCGAGTGCTAAGGATCCTATTACAAAGAACATGCTCACACAAACATTAGAACTATCAATGGTTTGTTATCATCAAAACAACATAGGATATTTTGCCCTTCGGGCTAACAATCTCCCCCTTTTTGATGATGACAAAAACATTGATGCAAATGGGAATAATAAGCAAAAATAAGATACCAAATGTATGCATGAGATAAGGATATTAAGGATCCAGGCAAGTAGATGTTTTTCACAAAAAATATTCTACTCCCCCTATATTAAAGAATCCCTTATCTCTCCCATTATGCAAGTTCTAAGCTTTCTCCTTTTGTAAATAACTTCTCTTGGCACATTTGCAACACTAAAAACTTCTCCCTCTTTTTGTCAAAATCAAAAAGGGATATCAGAGCGCCAATAAGAAAAGCATTTTAACGAAGAGTAAAGATTAATTTTGGAGAAGCTTGATGAAATTTTAATAATCCTCCCCATATAAAGAAAAACTTAAAAATCATGGAGACAACTTGATGGTCTTGTAGATTGATAAAATAAGAACCAAATGATCAATCCTAAAGACCAAAAATAATTATGAAGAAGGATTACTTAGAATAAGCTTGGTTGATTTCTAAAAACACGGAGTCCATAATGACACATAAAACCAAAAGATGGTCATGTATGGCTCAAAAAGAATATCAACCTAAGCTAAAAACAAAGGAGATAGGGTATAAACCTTAAAGAACAATCTCCCCGTTTATCAAACATACGATGTTAGCTATTTGAGATAAAACCAAGTATGATACAAATTGACCAATTTTAAAACATGATACCAATTGTAAATATAGCCAATTGTAAAACACGTTTGAAAATATAGCTAACAAAGTACAAGTGGAAGTGATACCATGAATACATAAGATAAGCTCATGTATCACAACCAAAAGAAGTAGAGGAAGTGTAAGAAAACACTTTGAGTACATTCCTCTAACAAGTTCATGGTTAGCTAAATGAGTGTAACAACTCTTAAAGTAAAACTAACCAAAAACCATAATGAGATCACAAAGGATAAGAAAATGAAGAATATGATCTCTAAGTTATTAAGGGAGAGTATATGTGATACCAAATGAAGACAAAAGCATTTATAACACATATAACTTCCAAAATAACTTACACAAGTTGGCTAAGAGATAAAAGATGAAAAGCAAGCCAACAAGTGATGTGATGATGTAAAATATGAACAATTGAGCATACATCTCATGTTTTGAGGGAGGTATTTTAAAAATATTTGAAAAGCTCCCCCATAGGTTGTGCCACTTCCAAACAATCAAATAGACACAACCCATGGCTTAATCAATGCCACAAATACAGTTTACATCCTAAGTCAAGCATCTAGACGATCAACCACAAAAGATTAATGCTATAGACTTGAATATAAACAACAACCCCTATATGCAATGAAGATCAAGTAAAAACAGAGCATAGCATATAACAAACTCCCCAAAAGCATAAGACTCTACATAATAGAGGGGAGGGGGTATCACTTGAACACTAAAGAATCAAAAAACAAAACAATGATCACCTACAAGAGATGAGTTAAGCCTTGTACCTCAATGCTCTAATGAGCTTGGACTTCTTACCATTTTGGTTGATCTTCTTTATCAACAAGTCCATAGAGGCCTTTTGTGTGATCATTATCTTTTGATGCTCATTGAGAGGTTGACATGTGATTGCTCCATTATCTTTGATGTTCATCATTGAATGATGAGATGAATTGCAATCTCCTCTTCTTTTTATGACAAGTGTAGAGTCATCAATGATGGGTGACTATTCATTTCTTGATGAACCCTCTACAATCTTGTAATCCTTAGCATTTGACTCTTTTCTTTGAGTCTTAGCTCATTTGTGCCATTCCTTGTAGTTCATATTTTCTTCTTGAAGTTTAGAACTCTTTGTTACCTACAAGGAATTCTTGAGAGCAAATATGGTACCTTTTTAAAGGTCCTTCATGATTAGCTCAAAATCTCAAGTAACACAAATATGCATAAGGATCATGCACATCAAAAACCAAGACAACTAGATGGATTCTTAAATGAATATGAGAAGACAAAACAAGAATCAATCAAGTTGCATAAGCTACATCTCATAGATACCTTAGCTAAACTCAACATGGACAATAATGAACATGCTAAAGGTTATCTATATGAATATAACATTCAAGAATGAGAGATGCAACATATATAAGAGCAAGCATGTATATATATCAAAAACACTTAAACACAAGAATTAAAGTGTTAAGATAAGGTGATTTTGATACCTTTGCTTTCTTACCAAGTGATGAAGACATTGGATTGACACTTTGACTCTTGTCATCACTTGATGCTTTGCTCTTTGTATTCAAGCAACTTGGTTCTCCAATTGATTAACTTTTGAACCTTGAGAATCCAAGTGTTAAGGAGTGCTTTTAAATTTCTTCCTTTGGCACATCTCCTTTAACTTCTCCCCAATGCCACTTCTCTTCTTATCAAGTCCATTTAAGCTTTGTGGCATATATCTAACTTATAAGAATCTATAAGATCAAGGGAAGAGTAACTTTTGGTACCCACTTTTGTTTGGGTCCATGGGGGTTAGTTGAAATACGTTTAACTTTCCAAATAGTTTTTACCCCTTTTTCAATCTTCTTCTTAACATGGCATCTAGCATTAGTATGACCATGTTTTCCACAATATGTGCAACAAATGTGTGGCTTAGAAGAATTGTGAACATGCTCATGATATCTAATTTGCCTATGTGAAGTACTAGCATGCACAAAGTGATTCTTAGGCAACTTAGAAGAGCTAGCATGATCAATGTGATTAGCATTATAACCAAGACCATGTTTATCATGTGAAGCACGTTGCAAACCAAGAATATGATCAAGATTTTTCTTACCCTTAGTAAAGTTTTCAACAAGAAGGGTAAGATCTTTAACTTTGTTCTCCAAAAGATCAAATTCAACAAGTTTGAGTTCAAGAGATGTCAATTTATCATAGGTTTCTAGGTACTTTAATGATGAAGTGTTGCAAGTAGAAATAAGCTTTTCTTTTTCAATTTTCATGCAATCAACATCATCACATAGCTTTTTATTCTCGCTAGACAACCTAGATTTATCTTCAAGCAAAGATTCAATTTTAAGCTTCAAGTCTTTGTTTTGCTTTGCACATTTTTCAATTGATCATACATGTCACATAATAGCTCATTAGGATCATTCTCATCATCATCATAGGAAATTGAAGTGGAGGGAGAAGGATGTACCTCATTATCAAATGCCATAAGACATGTGTGATCATTTTCTTCTTGATCATCATCACTTTCTTCTTCATCCCAATGGCTTAACAAGCACTTTGCATTTTTGAGATTGAAGAACAATTTCTCTCCTTCTTCATTATTGATGATGGACTCAAGATCACTACCCTTTGTATAACATTTTTTCTTTATCTTCATTTCAAAGGTGAGTAGTGAGCCAAGAAGTTCCTCCGTTGAATAGGTCTTTAAATTCTTGGACTCTTCAATGGCAAGGGCTTTATTTTCCCAACTTTTAGGAAGAGAATTGAGAATCTTCCTATTCATTTCACCCATGGTGTACTCTTTGCCATAAGACTTCAAGCCATTTATCACATTTGTGAATCTTGTGCTCATCTCATTTATTGACTCATTTGACTTCATGGAGAAGAGCTCATATTCTCTAACAAGCAAATTTAACCTTGACTCCTTGATTTGATTTGTGCCTTCATGAGTAACCTCAAGCATTTTCCACATGGAGTGTGCGGATTTTCTTCCAAGCACACGGTTGTACTCATCCGGATTCAAGGCACAACTAAGAATGTTCATTGCCTTGTAATTTTGAGTCATCTTCTTGGACTCAAACTCATTTAACTCTTTGTCCGGTTTAGGCACTTGAACACCATCCACCATCTTCATAGGCACATATGGACCATCTTCAAATATATGCCATAAAGAATAATCTATTGAGCACACATATATCTTGAAACGTTCTTTCCAAGCCTCATAATTATTTCCATCAAAAAGTGGTGGCCTAATGGTGGAAGACCCCTCTAGATACGCCAATGCGGAATTACCGGCCATAATCTTTACTTCCAGCGGTTATGCTAAAAATGAAGACGAGGCTCTGATACCAATTGTAAAACACAAGAGGGGGTGAATTGGGTTTTAACTAAACTTGCTAACTTTTTCGAATCTTTGCAATGCAAGTGGGAGTTTGAACAAGATGAACAAAAGCAAAGTAAAACCCAATAACAAGACAAAGGATTTAGAGTGGTTCGATTCACTTAGAATCTACATCCACTACCTTGAGCCGCACCCAAGGATTTCAAACAACTTCACTAAGAAGAATGTTTACACTTGTGGCTAACTCACTAAGAGTTTTACAACACAACCACACTAGATAAACTCACAAAGAGCTTGCCCACACAAAGTAGGACTTTACAAATTGCCCACACAAAGTAGGACTTTTACAAGAATTACCCAATCACTTAGAAAGGGAATGAATTGTTTAAATACAAAGATTGATCACTCTTATAAGTGAGAATGTATACCTTTGAAGCACAAACAATTTTAGCTCTTGAACATATGAAGCACACTCTTTGTCTTGCTTTTGAAAGAATACTCTTGAATGATTTAGATCATAGAGAGATGAAGAGTATTTTGCTTTGAAAGTGTTTAGACTTGATAAGATATGAATGTTTATTGTTTGTCCAAGTCTTGGAATGATTCTCTAGCTTTGGAGTATTTATATATTTCAAATTTGGCTGAAAAACGACTCTCCAACGGTAAAAAAACGGCTAGAAATCGCAGAGTTCGGTGGACCGAACAAAGCACCTCGGATCCACTTGCCTTACCTCGGTTGACCGAGCATTACTTTGGTCGACCGACCCTCAACTTCAAAACTCTCAGTTTCTGGTCGGTTGATCCGACCTTGGCTCGGTTGACCGACCTTCCTGAGCATATTTTTCACACGTTTTGAAATCTTTTGAAGTCTTTAGAAGTCTAAAAGGTTTTCCTAAAAGGTAACAAGTAAGAACACTTGGAAAACCATTTTAAATGACATAGACTTAGAAAACAAAGGCTTTTAAGATACGAACACATTTAATAATCATTTCGAAAACTAAGCCTTTTGAAAACGTGTTTGTGTGAATGCAAGACTTGAGTGTAGAGCTTATGTTCATGAGAGCATTGGTTAGAGCTTTATAAGATAACGACTTATGACGACAAAGCTAAACTAACCAAAACTAAGTCTTCAATCTTCAATCTTGATAGATGAGCCTTGAATGATATGACTTTGAATCTTGATCATGGCTTGATTGAAGTACTTAGATCTTCCAATATTAGTTCCGATATTCTATCACAAAGATATAAACATTAGACACAACATCAAGTGTTTGTCCATTATCAAAAACCGAGTTTGATCGCCCTTAGGGCTAACAATCTCCCCCTTTTTGATTATGACAAACTTTGATGTAATTAGATAGGATATGGACAATTTAAAGTACAAGGAAGTATGGCAAAAGGATATAAGAACAAATAAGTGTAAAGCTAAGTGCTTATAATATAAACCAAGATAGAGCGAGAAACATAAGCACTAGCATGTTAAGTTCTTATGCCATATACATTAGGGACTCTTTGAAGAGCCCTATTTCCCAACCAACCTCCTTGCCTCCTTCCTTCCATAGTATAGCATTCTTGTGTGTAATATACATACCTTAGTTTACACAAGAAGCTAATCTTACCATTTTCATCAATGTCGATGCGAGTGCTAAGGATCCTATTACAAAGAACATGCTCACACAAACATTAGAACTATCAATGGTTTGTTATCATCAAAACAACATAGGATATTTTGCCCTTCAGGCTAACAACTTACATAGTTATCAAAGTAAAATATAAGTCTAACATCAGGAATAAAAATACAAATCCATATTAAGTGTTATTACCTACTTAAAGGTTCAAAGGAATAACTAGTTCAGCTATTACATCAGATTAGTTATTACTCGTAATAATCCCCATTTCAAACTTTCACATACTCATCGTCAGGTACCTCATCATCTGCAAATAAAGAAAAGTAAAGACATGAGCTATGAAGACCAGTAAGCATCAACACCCTTGGGATGAAATGTTAAATAGGACACGAAACCGTTTTCCCGACTTCCCAAAATAGAGTATGAAAATATGCAAAATTTGACTTGACTTGTACAACTCAAAATACAATTTAAAATACTCTTAACACAACCTTTAGAATACCTTAGAGAGAATCAGAACATTTATACATCGGAAATGTGCACAAGCACCATTATTACTCATACCAACATACATATATAGTCAATGTTAGACTCTTCGAATATGGTTAATACTATGACTCAACAAATCATACGAACGAACTCAATTATCTATTCACAACTCTAAAACAATTACTACAACGACCCCAACTTATAGTCAATAATGGAAAGACATCAAAGTATGCAAGACATGGGTCCAGTATTTCCCTTGAACGAAAGGCTCAGAGTTTAAGGATTCACTCGTATTGTGTCATCGTCCACCACCGTGAACTCCAAAAAGACCGTTTGTAGTCCCCTAATTCTTACACCAATTGGGAGAGGGCTCAAATGCAGAGACAGCGAGTTATAATATATATATATATATATATATATATATATATATATATATATATATATATATATATATATATATAACAATGCGAACTCCCATGTTCAAGCTTTAACACACACACACACACATATGTAAGAGAATGAATCTTGCAATGGAAACGTTCCTAGACAAGAGTTGAAAACCGGGGACGCCTCTAATTAACACATATCATTTATGACTTCAAAGCGATAAAACTTCGACAACACAATAATCAAGATGAAGAATGCAAAAGACATATGCAATTAGATTCAATGATTCGTCACACAAGTATGTACAATTCAATAAAGCATGCTTTTAAATCCTTTCAACACAAATTTCCAGAACTATGAACTACACATTTCATGAAGTTTAGGAGAGAAAACATAAGGGTGAAGATCCTTACATGGAAAACATAGCAGGCAAATCAAACACATATATCCAAAAAAAATCAGCGACTTTTAAACTTTAATTACTTTCTACTGGGAACTCCAAATGCAATTCCGTCACTTCTCAATCGTAGCACTTTTGAAACGCACTAAAGAACGTCCAAATCAAAGTTCATTTGCTAATTCAATTATGCGAAGCGCTCGCAACTTTCTTGTTTTCTCATATTTTCTCCTTCTCTCATTTTCTCTAACTTCTTTTTTCATCTAACCTCTCTTGTTTTTCCAACACTAACCACCAAGAGACATAAAATTCAAAAGGTGACAAAAAGGCCTCAAGGTTTCTTGTTTCGTACACTAAGTCCCCCAACTTATAAACAACATAAAGCTATCCTTAAACATATTAACACATAATTGACATTTAACACATAAAATAGACATGATATACACGTAAGTTAAAAAAGTAACTATTCATTGAAAATTGAAATTGTGGTTAAAAAGAAAGTAAGAAGAATGTAAAATTTGTAAAAAGTTCATTAAAGGTTGATGTTAAGATTATTTTTTGAAAAAAATTAACGTCAAATGTTATTGCGTAGGCGTAATTTATTTCGTGTGATTATGTGACTGCATTTCTATTTATTTTTTTTAACATGTTACTTGTTATGTTGTGTACGTTTCGACGAAGGCGTAATTGACGTGTATTATAGTTGGGGACTTTGTTGTGATTCACTTAGATGAGTATTTTTTTTCCTTTATTCGGGGAGGGGGTGTCGAACCAGGGACCTCACGAGTTCAGGCAGAGTGCTCCCCCACTAGAGCTGCTAATCTCTTGACTAGATGAGTAATTTAAATATACCACTTATTGGAATTAAATAGGAATTTTATTGGGATTGGGAAAGTACAATAATTAACAATTACATAAAATAAATTAAATAGAATAAAACAATAAAATTGAAATAGGAAAACAAGGTTTCGCTGAGATTAGGAGATAAAGAAAATAATAATAATAATAATAATAATAATAATAATAATAATAATAATAATAATAATAAAAAGAATAACAATCACCAGCATTCGTGGGGTTTTGGGGTTAGTAAAAGAAAATAATAAATAAAAAAGTAAAAGCAACATGGAATCATGGACTTCTAGAGAAATGGGTAACCAGAAATCAAAAAGGAAAAGAAGCAGCGGTTGTGCCGCGTGAGACAAAAGGAGGAAAAAGAAATATTTTCGTGAGATTTTTGGGACTTTCGAGAGATCTCCGAGTGAGTGTCTCCTGATCGTTTTCGACGCACGATATACCAAAGGAACGGCGTTTGCGATACCTACAAGTGAGCGCAGACGAAAGTCGATTTGGAGTTCGGAGCGAAAAGATATCGCACCGGGAGCGGGGCTGGTTTCTGAAGTACTTTTTATGCGCACTGCCGGTAGAATCGTCATACAGGTAACATCCGAAATCCAATCGGAGTAATTCTTTTTGGTTTAGAAACTAGACTGATAGGGCTATAATCCAACTGGAGATATCGAGATTTTAACCTTTAGATTTTCCGTAATGTATGTCAGAAGTGGAGGGTAGAACCAGATTTTTCAGCACTAGTATGTTTATTGCTTTTTCTAAGGCTTCAAGGTAAGTACCCCACCCACCGTTAATTTATGTTCTGATTATTGTATATACAATTGGCTAAATTTGGCATGCCTATTTAATCTGTCTTTATTTATGTTTATTAACTTGCTAATCACATAAGCTGTATCTGTTCAGTTTTGTGGGTCTTTGGGAATCCGTTATATAATTGCTTTTTGGGTTATAATTGAGTCGTCCTCATCTGAGTTCATGTTTCTGTCCTAATTGGTTTGGTCGACCAAGTCGTCGCACCCTATTGAGCTCGTATCTAGAATCACTAGTTAGCAAGTTTTGTCGCATTTTGTCTCGATACATTACTGTGACCTCAAGTGATCTTCTGCGTTGTTCTTTCCTGTGACCCACACTTAATGGGGGCCAATCATTAGAGTACGGTAGTGGTTTGTGGAGTATCCGGTAGGGACGATGAGACAATGTAAGGATTGAACCTTAAAATCTGTGTCCCAGTAGTTTGGGGGAGAATCCGATCCCACGAGTTTCTTTGAATCATCCTAGTTTGGTTGATAACTTGGACCACTGCCGTTATTCTTTGAATAGTAGAGAATAGATATGTGAGCTCATGTGGTGGGATTGTGTGTCATAGCGATGGCGATGTTCTAAGTGTCTAGGCGAGGTTGTAATCGGGTGTACTCGAATGGGCAACGCGTGGTGCTTGTCGTATACTCGGTTATGGAATCGTTTAGGTGCGAAGAATGTGGTTATTAAGCTAATTATTGCATTTTATATGTTCGTTCTTGTTTTGGTCATTAATTGCTGTTTGTTTGAGTCTGTTTGGTCACATATGGGCCGGGATGTCTTGGTATTGATTTGGTGCACTTATGCACAAATTTGGAACTTGTTTTTGTGAAAATCGCAAGTCAGCGGATGAACCATTCGTCATAGCATTGGTCCGTGATGAGGTCAATTAACTATTGTCTTACCACGAGCGATATATACCGTGGGACGATCTTTGCTTCGTTCAGCTCGACTTGGTGTTGTGGTCGATCAGAGCTTGTTTTTACATTTGAGAGTGCGGAAAACCACCGGTCGGCCGGATTCCCTGTTAGGTCAGCCAGAAAGTTCAATGTGGGGACTGCATTACGTTATGCCTTTTTGTTCTTTTTTTATTTTTTTCTATCACGTACCATACTGTCCTGTCATGCAATCTAAGTCTTGTGGGACTCGACAACAAAGCGCATCTCTGGCGGTAAGACGCTTCTCTTCTAACCGGTATGTCAGGAGTTCGAGTCATGCTGGAGGGGAAGTGGGAAACCACTATCGATCCTCCTTTAAAACTAAAAATAAAAAGCCTTGTGGGACTCTAGTTGAGTCGGTTACTTATATTTCCAAAGAGGTATTTTAGGAAACGGGAATCTGAGTTGTCTTTTCTGTTGTTTTGATTTCTGTTATGTTTTGTCTTATTATTATTGTTTTGGGTCCTTTCTGAGCATCGAAGCTCAGTCCATCCACTTTATTATTTTGCAAATGATTTAGGTGAAGACTAGTTCTTTGGTGATTGCACATGGGAGGGGGATTATGCCGAGTGATCCTAATTTGCTTAGATTACAAACATTGCTTTCCATTTATAGTTATTCATTTGGAACACTTAGTTTCCTTATTCAAATGTAATAACTTAGAACGTTTTCAGAGACTGGGTGTGACAAAAGTGGTATCATAGCAGGTCGAACCTTAGAGATAAAATCTGTAATGAACTTAGGATAATCAGAACACGTAATGTGAGGTATGTGATAGGTAGAAACCATGGACTATGATGTTTCTATTTACTTAACACTTTGTATCCTATATTCTACTAATATGTGTTACATTGAATGTATATCGAAATCCGTAAATAGATAAATGTTAGGAATAGAGGATTTCTAAAAAAATACTAGCAAGTTACTAATTGGAACCTTAACATTCTATATGAGCTAAATGTGATCCGAAGTTGAGATATAGAATGAAAAGATCTTTAACAAAAATCTTCAATAAGTCCTTCATTTCCAGTATGATTCACAGTTATTTAGAGTAATAGTAAGAATCTTGTTATATGTATGAGACGGTTTCAGCATTTAGTTTCACCAAATAAATAATCTTGACTTGAGACTTTTTAGTGGGTTTAGAGAGAGTGAAATTAATGTATAGATTAATGAGAACTAACACATTTTAACCTAAACAAATACAAGGAGAAAAATGATTTAGGGATAAATTAGTCAATTAGTATACAATTTATTGTAATTTATTTTTTTATTTTGCAACAAAAAACTAAATCTAAAAAAAAAATTATTTTGAAACTAATAATATTTTAGTCACTTAAAAAAAATAAGCAATGGAGAACATATTCAAAGTCTTTTCGCTAACAAGAAGTGCAAAAGGCTTTAAAACAAAAAGGTGCAAATACCCTTGCCATGACAATTAAAAACTCTTTCTTTTATTTTTTTACTATTTTCCGAACAGAAGCTTGAAAGTAGTTTTACAATAAATAAATAAATAAATAAAATCATAAATTTCTTTACAAAATAAAAGCCAATCTTTTATTTAAAAGTTCTTTAAATATAAAACATATGTTGCAGTTGACATATTGAAAAGATTATTTTCTCTGGAATTAAATAAAATTATTTTTAAAAATAAAGAAAAACTAGATTAATTTTTTGGAAGTTAGTTTTAAAAGTATAAATATACAAGTCATTTTATGCACTAAAAAAGAGGAGTAAAAGAAGTTTTTTTGAAAGTGAAAATATCATTTTTTTTTCCAATCAATATCCCAATCGAAAATAGAGGCTTCTTTTCGAGTGAAGTTTTGTAGTTTTCGTAATGGTTTAGGTATTGTGCAAAAGGTTGACGATTGACACCCTTCTAGCGGTTAACAAGTACTGTCTTTGACATTTTCACTCAATTTTTCACAATTATTTTAAAAATAAGGAGTTTAAAAATCTCATATGGAGGACGACCACCAAATTATAAAATGTGACATTTTA